>JAGVSQ010002725.1:0-23708 GCA_022683975.1 Rhyacophila evoluta | reverse complement strand
TTAGTAAGGGTAAGGGTGCCTTGAAATTGTGTAGTGTAATAGGCCTTTTAATACTAAACATTTCGGATAACCACAAACTGTTATTTGTGATTGTGATCATTATTATATTTTTATTATTTGTATATATCGCCTTAATTCAAAAGTCTACAAACTTTTTGGAAAACGGGCTGGATTACATTTTTCAAAAATAAAGGGGCCGGACGAATAACATTCTTATATAAATCCTGTTAGATTCAAATAATGATATTTAGTGAAAACTACGAATAAACAAACGTCTGATTAAACAATATATCAAAACACCCTTCATTAAAAGCCCACTAACTAGAAGTCTTATACCATTCACAATAGAACAGCAGAATAATCTCTGTTGTACATTCACAACTAAATCATCAAATGTTATTAAATTAACGTTTCTTATATGTAATATTTATAAATAAAATTCCGTGGTCGGTTGAATATCTTTGGAGGGCCTTATCAAACCCGCGAGCTGTAGTTGGGTAACTTCTGCTCTAATTGTTGCTACATAAAGTGCAATATTTACCAATATATGACGTAAAATACGCTCATCAGAAGATATTGGTTACAATATAAAACATAATTCAGGACGTCTATATCGTTTGTGGCATCTATCTATGGTTTGCATTATGTTCTATGTATTTCTATGGCCAAACTAATGAGAGATGCGCCTTGCGTTTTTTTAATCGGATCAATGTAAATGATGCCGGCGTATGCACAATTGGCTGCCAACTAAACGTCTTGCCCTACTATTCCGAATTACGTGGCTCGCATCACAATGCATTTCAAGTTTCACTTTACACTACCTGCCCATTCATTATTTCAATTGACACTTGCGACTCATTCTTATTCAAACTATGCCTTTCTTTTTAACCGCCAGGGTATAAAAATCGATTTATTTAAGATAGAATTTAACGAGTTAAAACCCACTAAATCACTTGCACTGCCATCGACGTATAAGAAAACGAGTCGAGAATTATTCGCAATGTAGAATTTATTTTAATCGAGTTTTACAAAAGATACATACGTAGTTTTAAGACAAAATCTTCGTGCATATTCAATAAATTTCATCCATCTGTTAACAAACTTTCGTATTCTCTTATTAAAGATGTTTGATCCATGAATTGGATGTAGATGTCCAAACCACATAGTAACAAGCAAGAGAAAAACGCGATTGAAAATTTTCAGAAACAAAGTAAGATTTAGTATGACATTTATATTACTAAGACTCTAATATGAAATTTAAATACTTACATAGCACATACTACATCTTTCCTGATTACTAGATTATTGAAAAACGTACTAATTTAAAAGTCATTGAAGGTCATTGATGTCACGTACGAGAATGTGGAGCACATAGCTAAGAATATAAATAATGAAGCCTATACGACCTGTGAAATCTTAAATTTTCTATAGTCTAGCGCAGGCGTCTGCAACCTATTTTGGCTGCGGGTGAAAATCAGCCAAAATGTGATTAATGAGAAGAAGATTCGGATCAGTGGTATTTTTTATTTTAAGACAGTCTTTTAGTAAAAAAAAACTCAATTAGCCTTTTTTATCATTATATTTTTTTTTTACTTCAGCACACTTAAGTGCGTGGCAACCTAAGTCTTGGGTAATTTAGATTTACTCTCGGGACATTCCCTTCGAATAAAGTAGATCGCTTCTCGATATCAGAGCTCCGAGATACGCTTGATTAAGACCAAATGTAAGGACGGAGCAGGTGGATGGTGGGCACATTAGGTAGTCTTTTAGTAAACGATAAGATACTTTTTATTCACAAAATAATTACAGTGTGTTTTTTAGTTTTAACCCGGTAGCGTAGTTTGTAACGTGTGCGCCTAGCAATCCGGGAAATGCGGGTTCAATTTCCCCTCTGTTGGATTTTAAAAATTCAGGACTGGACCCATTAGGTTGAGCAATTGTCTGACATACAATTCTCCCAAAAAATAATCTGTCAAGACGTCTTCATATTGAGGGGATCCATATACTCTATATTCTGAGTGGATATCTTCAGACTATGTAGATCTATATGCTCCACATTGGGAGCGTACATGATATAAAAAATACATAAAATTTTTGAATTATAATTCTAATTATAACTTTAGTACTTTTATGTATAGCAAAAATTATATGCTGAATTCAATTGGGTCACTTGGTGATCCGCGGGTAATAGGTTACCGACAACTGGTCTAGCGGCTCCCTCAGATCAGTTGTGACTTCAGTTTGTTTTCTTTTTGTTGTGTTTTCGCCACTCGCGATGCGTAGTTGAACACTTTTTTATGTTTTGTCTATTTCCAAATGTTTTTTACTTTCTACTTCTGGTATTATTATCGTCATTAAATTCGCTTTGTTATTTTTAGTTTGAATTACATATTATTTTATTTATCTGTAATCAGTGACATTCACCTGTTCTTTTGATTTGTCGTAACACACAAATAAATGTTTGTTTTTATAAAATATATATGATATCGGTTTTAGTTTTTCAACACTGACCACAACTGTTATAGCTGCCTTTCCGATCGAGTGTTTTCTATATTTGAAGTTAATAAATACATACAATTTTATAAATGTTATTCATATATACAATTTCTACCTATAAGCAACATAATAAAAATGAATCTTTGGTAATATCAACTATTTTCTTCAATGTTTATGTAATTTACATTGATATTTTATTATTTATTTTATTATAATAGCTATCATGATCGTCGAGTTGATAGTGCGTGAGATTTTTAATAGATGGCAAAACAGGTCATGAGTTCAAATTACGCAGCTGCAAAAAAAAATACTAAATAAACATATCAATAAGTATTATATTACATCGACTGTAGAAAGGGAAAAGGACGTAATCCACACAGTTTTTTTTTAATATGAGATACAAAAAATATATATTTAATGATTTTAAACCAGTGTTAAAATATTAACACTTCACCTGCGGGCTACTTTTACCAAATTCGCAAAATGCGCTTAACGCTTGCGAAAATCAAAATAAACCTATTTACTAAAGTACTTTAAATATTTAAATATTTTTTTGTTTATTGTACTAAAATTTTTATGCAAAACCAATTTATCCACATCTCAGTATTATATTATTGTCACGGCTTATATAATTATCACTTTAAACTGAGATATTGCTCGATTTTAATGTTTGTGAAACTAAAAATATAATCCTCATCGGCATTAATAAACTCATTTTATATATACATACGAAATTATTTTTAAATTTTTACCGAAACTGAAAAAAAAGTACACTAAGCCAAGGAAGACGATATCGGTCCACAATAATAGGCTAGGATAGAATAAGGTTGACACACTTGTAAATTAATATGAGGAGTAACGACATTTACGAAGTATAGAACGAGAAATTTTTCTGGTTTTCTACAATATTTAACTACGCTATAATCACGTAATATTACGGGTCCCACAGGCCAAGTGTTAAATAGACACAACCTTCAAGTGCATAAATACTAAATCTGAGATTTTATTTCCCAATCTGACTTAAGTTATTTAAAAAAACCAATGAAATTGGTGTGGTGCCTTTTCCTCTGGTTACAAATTTAACAGGCCATTCTTTTCTCAAACGTATAAGCCAAATTTAGATACTAATTGGACATTTAAAGCCTAATTTTTTTTATATGCCAACTATAAATCGTTGCACATTGTTGCACAAAAAACTGAGGGTTACCTTCTTTCTTTTTTCTACAGTCTGCAATTAACTCCCATAATAAATCTGTAGAGATGGGTCTTCACTGTAGAGATATGTATGGTTCTAGTTCGTTAGATTAACAAATATTTGCATTATTTATTAATTATAAAAATATTAAATATAACTATGCTGCATCATCACGTCGGCAACCTAGTTATATTCAGAGTATCCGGTTCGGTACAGGAAACTACGGGCTCAAATCCTGGAATTGCATAAAACAATATACACGGTACTGGTTGTCCATAGTTTAAACAATTGGCTTATCTTTAATTCTAGAAAAATCTTTTAAGGTAAATTTACACATTGTGAAGATGTGTATGCTCCATATTATCCCAGTTGATATCCAAATGAAATAATCGAACTTACAATTCTTCCATATTTTGAAATACCGCATAGCATAATTTAATACCATAAACAATACCAAGAATCCAAAGATTGATATCAGTTACAACTTAAAAAGAACTACTTATATCGTTACTGAGAAATAATATTAGATACTATTGATCCAAATAAATATGCAATATTACGGGACAGGTTTTGATTTTATATGCTTAGTTAGGTACAGGGTCGGCAGGAGATTTTGTGCGGCCTCAGAACAAAATATTAAAGGCGCCATAAAATATTCTCAAAAAATATACATATAAATGTACGTTGAAGAACCAGATAAATATATGTAATAATTTACACGCAATAAATATTAAAGCGTACTTTTTAAAATAGAGTAACAGTGCGAAAATTACATATCGCTTGTTAGATGCAACAGCGTCAAAAGTAAAAATTTGGATTCAGAAAACGATTTCGAAAGCTAGTTACTTTTACTTAATTGAAAAAAATAATTAATTAAATAACTATCTATTCGATAAAAAGATACTAATTTCTTTGTGAAAAGCTGTGGCGTAGCTACCTAGGAGAAGTTGGAGCAGGTAGCTCCAGGCGCATGAATCAAGGAGAGCGCAAGTAAAATAAAGTTAGTGCAAAAAAACGAGGAACGATAATTTCTGGAAGGAAGTAAAATGTTGAGGGCTGATGGCTGGGTGAGGCTTAAAACAATTAGAAATCACAAATTCTGGACGAAATTAAACATTTAGAAGAAGCGTGAGAGCTAAAAAGAAACAAGCCACTCTAGGATCGCATCGAATTTATTTGCTCCAGGGTGCTGAATTTTTAGCCACTGGTGAAAATTAAATTAAAAGTTCACAATATTATATATATATATTTCAAAAATGACCATTTTTGACAAACTTTTTGCGCCATTTGCGACTATTATCATCACCAATATTAATTTTAAATGGCGAAGAAACAATACAAACATATCTTGAATTTTTTCCTTGACAATGAATTCTCTACCACGTCCGCTCCAAATATGGAGCATATGGATATAAACAGTGTTAGGATAACAACTTCCAATTCGGAGTATTTCTACATTGTAAAGACTTATTTTGACAGATTTTTCACAAGAGTTATATAAATACGACCCTGGAATCATTTGTGTAAATACAGTATATATTCTTATTGTTTCTTAATTTAAATCGACATTTAAATTTAACAATAACGTAAATTTGATTTTTTCTTATCCTTGTAAATAGCCTAAAGATATCTAGAGAGGGTCATTTAAAAAGTTTGACAGCAGGATCTGAACCGCCCTATTATGAAATAAATTATCGTTTGTTTGCATATTATATTATGTATAACGAATGTTTATTTAGTCCTTTAACATAATTATTTTCATGCTATAAACATTTCGCTATTTAAATTTAGAATAAACCTCCTCGTAACGGTTGAACATGTATAACAAATTATATTTCCTTAAGTCAAGTTGTTTTATGAACAGCTATTTACGTGATACACCATTATCAAGACTTTTTCTATTTTAGCATATTTTAGTATTCTTATCTCAATAATATACTGTAAACACATTTCTTGATTGATTGTTTTTCGCGAAGTTTAACTGTCAGTCAATTGTTCAACAAATTTGAGTATCTAGTCACGCAAATTTAAATACTTAACAAATGCTACGTATTTTTATTTGTAATATAATTACAAAATGTTACTTTTAATCATCATTCCTTGTTAAACTCGGCCACTCTTTCGCAATACAAACCAATAAATTGCTCGGGTTTTTACGTGGTTATAACAATCTTGTATTTTAATTAACAGTCGGGTCTTAATCGAATGTTTTGACATACAACTTCAACAAACTCAACTAACGCAGCGAAATATATATCGTATGGTTGATTGCCAGCACAGCAACTTGATCCGCTCAGCAAAAACAGTTGTTTATTTGACTACCGCACAAATCCCAATAAAACTTTCAATTAAACCATGTCGATTTCTGAATTATTTGATTATTTTCCAGACATATTACAACAACCAGCATCGCCAGGAAGATAAAGAGGTATACTGCTGCAGTCACGTTCCTCGAATCGGCCCTGGCCACCTCGACAACTCTTCGGTTGGTATACGAAGCGCCCTCAATGTTCCAAGAAGCGCTAACTTCGTCAATGAACAAATTCGCGGCCACACCAGAGGAGTTTACGAAACTGATGGAGGTAAGTCATTCAAGATATATTTTAATGTATACATTAACAAAAGCATACGTAATGATAATTTTGTGATGTGACCTATTTATAAGTTGTAATATCAAACAATTCAAACTCGTGTTTTTATTAGTCAAATTTAATAAATTAGGATTTGTATTAACATTTATAAATATACAAAATTATATACGTTTAAAATTTAAGATCGTTAAATATATCACATAAACATTGTTCCTTTTTTATAAACCCTGACTTTCTTTGCTATCAGAAATATTGCTATCTTCATTTCAATTTTCTTAACCTAACGTATCCTATATTATAATGAATCTTCCATAAATGTTTAAATTAATAATTCCATAAACATGTTCGAATCAACTTTATATGCAACTTAATATGGGCTTGCAAGTTATTTTATATTTATGATAAAATTTCTTGTCTTTTTATTAGCCATTCAAATTCATTAAAAAAATCTAATAGATCATATTAATTGTTTATATAATCTGAAACTTTTCGTTGGTATTTTAAGACTAATATGATCACATAATCAATGAATTATTTTTAAGTATGAGAGTGAAAATTTTTAAAATTATAAAAAAATGAGTAAAACTATTTTTTAAGTATACATTGTTAATGAAATTAAATATTGACAATGTTTTAAATGAAAATATACATAGCTTACATTATATGGTTACGAATATAAAGTCTGTTCAGAATCGTGACTTATCGATAGATGATAAGCTGTCTAGTGACAATCCTTTGATAAATACAAAAACTGCACCTCAGTCATCCTTGTGTGTTCTTTAATTGACTTTAAGTTAAAAATATTAACAAAAACCCGTGACGAAATTTCGTATATATATTTAGAATATTCGCAAACCATATTATATATACGTACATCGTACTGGAAATGTAGAACTACGAATATTATAGAAAACTTTGTATCGAGGTATTAAAGATTAGTACTCTTAAATGAATTTAAAATTTTCTAATTAAGTTAAATACATCCATATAACCGTATAACTGTTGCATGAAATTTACATTAAACCATCTACGATCATTTATTTGATACATGTGAAATTTTACAACATGTAAATACTTGGTACTAGGTTACATTAAGAACAAAAATCAATACCAACAACTTAACGTGAATAAATAAAATTCATTTTAAACTAGAAACAAAGTTTTTCGCGACATTTGGGTTCCACGTTATGTCTTTCGTCTTTCTGCGCATAAACAATCAGAAATAATTGTAAACACATCGACGCGTCACTGAGTTACTGACCACGAAGTCGTGCGAGGTGCGTGTGGGACAGGGCCACTTAAAAACTGAGGTGTAAATACACAATTCACAAAATAATACTTTCAAAACACAGGCAGGTAAGTCATTATGCCTTTGTTGCCATACGAATATATTTTTTTTTTGGTTCAACGCATGTTTTTCATTTCAAATCTACAATAGTCGTAGTATTGTTTTTTTTTTCCAGGATTACACTGATTGAGCACTTACGTCTATATTCAAAATTCAAATTAATCAAGGATTTGGCAGATATAATCTTCCCACCTTGAAAATGTGATTATATGTCTGTCTTCCTCTGCATACGTTATTTGCTCTTCGTCTCTTTGGAGATGTAAAAGACCGTATTCGAAATAACAAATGAAAATTAACAATAATAAACTGTTAATTAATTTTGTTTCGTGCGATCGATTATTTGTTAGGTTTTTAGTTGTATATTTGTGACAATATCCAACTGATGCAGTGTATAATAATAATAAATGCTGACTCTTAAAGAAAATTGTTTATAATACAATTTAATAGGCTGCGAGTGGAATGCGAGTCTCATTTGCTGGATTTGTAAATAAACCAAATATACAGAACTGGATGCCCATTGGATTGAGTGATTTGATGACAACCAATTTTCGTGAAAAATTATATATCAAGATATGTCTTCAGATTGCGAAGATTCAAATACTTTCGGAGCTGACATTTTAAAATTATATATCCTCCGCTTTGGGAGGGTAGATGATAAACAAAAATATAAATTTAATAAACAAACTGTCTCCATACACATTTGCAGTGATATTAAATTAACTTCATGTATTTACAATGCTTAAAATAAGCGATAATCGATGAAAAAGTTAATATAATTGGATTAAATTTTTCAATAATATTATTTCATATCGGTATTGCAAAATGGTATATCTCGATTAAAATCTATTGTAACATACTAATATTTTGAAAAACGTCTTCAGAGATATTCAATAGATATTAATACGATCTATATTTCAACAAAAAATACAAACTCCGGCATAATTCGGATGGACTTGGTGTTACATTTGTACTTTTAGGTACATACGTGTTGAAACTAACGCCAAGTCATTACTCCTTAACGGGTTAATATTGTCAAAATACACGTACAATACAATACAATACAATAGACACGCTATTTACAAATTATTATTTATGTTTAAAGGGGAGAAAGATTGCTAGCAAAGGGTGGGGCCCCGGTTAAATAAACAAGGATTTAAAATTCTAACAAATCTTTTATTGCGAGTATAAAACAAAGCCGTTTTATCTTTCATACAAATAAGACAAGCGTGTAATCAAAAAAGGCAAAAATCGTATACACACACAAAAACAAGCGTGAAGAATTAATAGTGGATTTTTATTACCCTGACACGTTTCGCCTATAATAATTATAAATGTACTGTTGTTAATAATTTCCATAAGTAGTAAAAAAGCCGCTCCTAGGAATTTTGAAGTTGTCTAACGTCACCTTGGTTAAGTCATCTCTGTAAATAATAACGAAAGATTTATTAATTTTTGATGATATGTGTTACTCTATGTCAATGTTGTAAAACATAGATAATTAAAATAACTGTATTTGATATGAAATTGTCTGTTGTGTTCGGCAGGGCCGCATCCTATGTTGGATTTCCATATCCCAGACCAAAATCCAGTAACATAATAATAACGGCTTAATACAATTACACCCATGACAATTGCGCATATATGCAACTGATTAAAGATAAATATTAAAGTAGATTTATATATATAAATGTATAAAACCGTGTGAACAGGTGATAAAAATAATATTTCATTTCAATAAACTTAACTTATTGCAAATTAGCCATCAGCTTAAAAAACTTGGGCTTTTCTTTTATTGATAACCCTCAAACAACGGACGAATGTTTTAAACGAGTGAAACTTTGAAACGCAATTTTTTTAGGAATAACACTTGATACTGCAGTCAATCTCACCGATAAATAGATTTTATACTGAAAATATTTATTAATCAAAATAAAATATACATTGTATAAAAAAATCATATACTATTTTCGCTTCCAAAGTGGAGCATATCAGTGCAAAGAAATCTATTGCGAAAGTCTAGTATAGGGATCTCCACAATGCAAAGACGTCTTGACAGATTATGCCTTCATTGTTTGTTACACAATTACTCATCCAAATGGGCATCCAGTCCTGTATTTTTGGATTTCAAAAAATCTGACAGATGTGGGAATCACACCCACATTCCTCAGATCGCTAGGCGTGCGCAGTAATCTCTACGCTACCGGGGAGACGAAATAATTATACTTTAATTGTGTAAATTCAGTTTAAATTATCATAATAATATTTTTCTGTGATAAACTATATTATATAATTATCTGTGTGTACAATGTATTTTCTTGTGTGCGGTAATGCTGGGGTCATTTGTGGTAGAATCCCGAAGTACTCTCACCCTTATTTCATAAATGTATAGGGGAAAGATCATATAATTCAATGAGTTTATATCGGTTTTTGACCGTGTTCAGTTAATTTTGATAATATTAATCGAACACTGTCACAATACAATGAGAAAAGAAAAAGTTTTATTAGACATTAAATATTTTTTGAGACATAAAAACAAGTCATCTCTAAGTTGTATCCCCAGTAGTGGAGAAGTTGGCATGCGCGCCTCATAAAGAATTTGATTTCGACAGCTGCCGGATTTATAAAAAGCAAAAAGATGCAGGACTGAATGCCCATTGAGTTAGGCAATCGACTTTCAACCAGTTCTGGTCTTGGATCCATGTGCTTCACATTCGGACGAACATGATAAAAATATATTGCCTTATTTAACTAGGCTAAAATGATGTATGTTTAATGTTTTGTATACGTTTGCAGATATAATTCGCAATTGCATCTCATCGTTCGAATAATTATATAAATTTTTGTATCAAAGAGTCACAGCAATGTGTGTTATTTATCGACTATGGAAAGAAAAAAGGACGTGACTTTTTGTTCGATAATCTGAATGTATCAACTTATAACACGTTTTATTAAAAGAGTGTGAGCGGAAAATGTCGTATCTTTGAGAAAAGGACGCCCTGTGAAATTTTCGACCACCAAAAAGGGCTTCCACTCAATCAGTTTTACTGAATTATTTAAACAACTTATTAAATCAATATCATATTAAGTTAATAAAACACCAGTTTTAATCTTTACGTATTTCAAGGCTGTGCTTTGACTTGCTCAAAATTATTAAATAAACGTGTTTTGTGCCTCCTGTAAAATTTGTTGTGTGGGTTACATACTTTTCCTTTTCGCAGTCGATATTTAAATAAATAAAATGTATGTAATTATTTTTATTAAATTACAATGGATTTCCACTAATGAGTCAAACAGTAGATGAAAATAATTGTATAATGCATTATGTTACTTATTATTACATGGTTAAATATAGTTATGTTCAGTTAAGTGAAAGTCGAGGCGCAAATTTATATCAGTTGAAAAGATTATTAATAATAATGATAACAGTTTAAAAATTGAGACGTGAGAGAATGCATTCAAAATGTTATGAACGAACGTTCCGTTATAATGAAAAAAAATCTCTCGAAAATACCTTGGGAAAATTATTATAACTCGTTGTTAGAGCAACACTGTTTTAAATACCTCGCAAATTAGTTCTTTGAACTCGACAGGTAGTTAAATGCTTGTATGTGGAATTGCAAACAATGTCAATATGCTAATTTGTAGTTACATAAATGCTAATTTAAGATAAGTTGTTGATTTATTATATGGGTCTTAAAAAAATCATCTCCCAACAATCATTCACGGATAGGCAAATTTCATGTCCGCTCTAAATGTAGTAGACTATAATGATCTCTGGAATTAGATTTATTATGGTAGATCGATTTTTACGAGGGTTGATTGTGAGATAATTGTACAAATTATTAAGTATCCGCTTCTGTATATTTTTATTATCTACGACAAGTTTATCGCGTCAGTATCACACAGTAGAGCCAATTTGTAGCCGCGATGGAAATGGCACTTAAAACGAGCTTTTTTGAATACTTAGACTTTTGTATATCATTATTTGCAGCCAGCGTTTTACTTTGTATAGACAGGAAGGATATGCAAATTTACACTGATAAAAATCTGAGATCTAAATTTATATTATAAATGCCAAAAAAAACATTATTAACTTGATATCAATTATTATTATCAAAATGTTCATTGCTTAAAGATACATAAATACGATCTGCACGGATTTTTTTATAAATTCCGAATAGTTTTGTTTTTAGTTTAAAATCAATTTCCATTAATTAGCAAAATAGCAGTGTAATTATTTATTATGTCCGTTCTGAAGATGGATCTACATGATGTGAAGATGTCTAATCCATAAAAGTTGTATATGGATCTCCACAATATGAAGATATATCTTGACAGTCTTTTTCGCGAGAATAGGTTGTAATTTTTTTATTATAATTATTCTACCCATCTGGTATCAAGTTCTACAATTTCGGATTTTTTTATAACTGCAGTAGATGCGGAAATCAAACGCGCGTTTGCCGAATGAGAAGCACACACTCTAACGTCTCGGCTAGATTAAAATTATGCTTAAATTTGTGTGGTAATTACATGGGAAACGTTTTTATTTCTTGAATGCTAGCAAAATAATGATTCTACAATATTTTACTTAACATTATCATTTTTTTTTTTATAAAATACAATCTAAGCTACATATTATAGATATATTTTAAATAAACGTATAACGCCATATAACCACATGAAGTGAATTATGAATATAATATATAAATTAAGTTACTTTTTGGCATGTATTGTGGACTTTTGCTCATGTCAATTTGTAACTTATCCTGGCTCTATAAGTGTCAATTACAATATTATTACAAGTAGATCTTGACAACAGTATACCGAATTGTTGCTTTTTAATTCGAAAATCATACGAAGATAATTCCTTATCAATATGTCAAGGACGTGACGTTTTAAACATATTTTTATTTAAATATTATTCTCACTAAACTCCTTTCTCTCTAGACGGAACCAGAGTCATTCATAACAACAAACCGTTCATACATATATATTCATTTAATACAATATTCTTAATGCATACTCGTGTGCTGTCATTATAAAAACCGCTGTGATATTACATCCTTATCACACAAAAATTATACATCCGCAACTTATCTCAAAAAATTACTTTTCAATCACATTATTGCATATATGATACAGACAAGTTTCCATACTCTTTTTGGTCTGTATTCATATCTTTATGGTTCTCCTTTTTTTAATTGAAAATTTTTGACTACTCCGCACAGTGCCACGCTGTGAGTAGGAGGCGCTTTTATGCAAAAAGTTGTTTGCGCTTCCTTTCCAAAGTTTTTCTGAAATAATATTTCCTCCTTGCAAAATGCGGTTTTGTTGAGCTATACATCATAATTTTTATTTGTATTTTTGTAACTTGTATTGATATATATATATATATATATATGTATATATTATACCATGCTTGCTTCCAAAGTAGAGCATATGGATCTACATAGTACAATCACAGTACAGTCAAGATATCCACTGCGAAAGTGGAGTGTATAGATCTCCGCAACATGAAGACGTCTTAACGATTTTTTTCACGAGAATTGTTTATCAGACAATTGTTCAGCCCAATGGGCATTCAGTCTTACATTTTTAGATTTATCTAAATGTATAGTAGTAGAAATATATAGTAAATAATTACAGCTTGCACGTGTTTAATTTTCTAGCTCAATACTTTTTTACTGTGCAAATATTATTGCATGTAGAAAATATCGATTTTTTATAAGAAAAAAAATCGCTCATTAGATTCAGGCGCCCCTTTTCAGTGCATATTATGCACATTAGTACAACGCGCCACTGACATCACAGTAGGAAAATATTATATTAATTGATACAAATGCCAAAAGCAAGGTTTGAAATTTCCCCCTCTTACTAATACCAATATATTGAGTATATATAAATTTATTATGACAGTATTAAGTGATTATAAAACCATCTTTTTAATATCTCAGACGAGTCATAATAATATACATTCCACATAAATCAATGGTATAAAATAAAAAAATACAGAAAATAGTAGTGCAGATGAATATTTTGACATCGTATTGAGTTGTTCAAATTGATCGACCGATGACATACAATTATGTTAATTAAATCAAATATCAAGGCTTTGTAACAATAAATCACAGCAATTGACAAAGACACAGTGCATAAAAATACCTGCTCCGAGTATTAGAGAGTGGCGACTTGTTTTATTTAGGAAGTTAGAAGTTCGTTATATTAAATTTTGGAGGCGTTTAATGGTGGCCATATTCCCCACATAGAGTGCATATATGACCACAATTTCAAATAATTACCCTTCGACAACCAAACAACGATATATCGTCGATCGTGATACAAACGAGAACTGCTAACAATAATCGTTTAAAAGGAAGATTTAAAAAAAATACATCGCATAATTTACTTTCTGCTTACCATATCAAAAGCTACAGTAATATAATGTCATTACGTCTAAAAAAAAAAGAAAGATAGTATATCGAGCGGCTAGACACAATAGCTCAGTGTATAAATGATATTTGCACCGGTGGTTTTGGCACAGTAAGGCGTGAATTAAAGTATGTTTTTTTAAATAATAATATAAATTCTCTCACATTTTAAATGAAAAATTATCACATCCCTTAACCTACCATAATCGCCAACCTTCGATGAATGAAGACATTCAAAATGCTAATAATTAAGTTATCTTCAATAATATAATCCGTCCATGTAAAATAATAATCATTATTAAATTAATTCAAAATATTGTATAGCATGACAGACAGATTCAGTATATTTCATTATATCAAATAAAATTACCAGAATAAAAATAGTAGTGTTCTAGATTTGAAACACAAACAAAAATATTTTTTTTTGGAACTAAATCGGAATAAATCTATAAAAGCCATTTTTGGACATCACATATGCTACTGTTGACTTAATATGTCAATAATTGATTTGTTTGTAGTATATTACATCAAACATTACGAGCAATCATATAAATGTCTATTATTGTGAATAGGGGCTATTAATGTCATAGAAACAGTTTACAAAGTATACATTAATAAGTATCGTATGTAATCATACTGTTTTGTGTTGTAATGTAATGTCTTTACTACAGTCAGTCTTTTTTTAAATAATTTACATTCATTTTTCACTATTTTTAATGTTTCCTCTTTTTTCTTATTGTGATGGATTGTTAGCAATAGTTCATTTATCAAATAAATTCCGTAACGCAATTTCAAAAAAATGCCATGTCTTCATATAAATAAATACCTGACATTTAGGCAATACGGTTTCATTCAACAGATAAGTCGAGTGATGGGTTTTTATATCTTGCTCACGCAGCGTGATACTCATATAACTTATACGATATATCTATACATTACTGTTTAACTTTATTTTCACCCAGAATGACCCTTGAATCAAGTTTTGAACTAAACCATTTTCTCGCGTGTAATAAATAGTTCCTAGACAATAATTTATTATTAATTTACATTTACATTTATCCTTTTAAGATATTTGGAAGAAAAACAGTAAGCAAAAAAAAACTAATATTATCCTCCTTGATTGTTCAATTTCACTGTAGATTTAGTTTGATGTATTAGGTTAAACTATAAAAGCTCGCTTATTTTATATCATCGTGCTTTTAATATAAAACATGGTCTCAATACTACACATGACAATACGAAAATGTTCTATTGTTGTCAACAATAATTGACCAACGCATATAATCTATATTCATTTACTCTTGTATACAGCGTTATAGAGAAAGTAAAATATAACATATTATATTACGAACAAATATATGAAATTAGAAAATTATAGATAGAATGTATCGTTTTTTTCATTAGACGGTTTACAATACATGAATATTAATATGAAATGTAGTTACATTTTTTTAGTTTCTAAAGTGCAATAGTCGATAAAAAAAATACAGATAAAAAGTATACGCAGACCAATAACAGGTTTTTACAAATGACATTTGAATGAATTTTACAGTACACTGAGAAAAAAGGGGAAAGCACAAAGACATTACAATAACGATAAGAAAGGAAAGGAACCCCCGTATATATGCTAAAACACCCAACATGTACACATTATTTACACACATACACACTGCTCCGAACGTGTATTGTATTCTATTGATCGTCACAATACAAAGATATTTGTTTCGGGAATGTAGCATATGGATCTCCGCAACGTGACCACTTATATTGACAGATTATTCACAAATATTGATAGTCAGTCAATCGCTCAACATCCTGAGAATCCATTGTTGCATGTTCGAAATTAAAACAGCCTTTAATGCACCTAATGATTATAAAACCCAGAACCTCCATTAGTGATACGAGTGGACTTACCATTCAACATACAGATTTACAAATATGTATGAATTCATATATACATTCAATTATACATACGTGCATACTGCCACTTTACGAATACATATGTTAAACTATTTTTGGGAGGGGTAATAAAATTTAAAGGCGTAAATTTGCACGCTTATTTGTTTAAGTGTGTGATTATATAATATACCATAGATCAGAATTAAAATGTTCTGTCATAATAATTCATACAGACAGCTGTTGTCACTTTTTTGAATATCGGACTCAAGTTTGGTTACTCAACAGATCTCTGACGACAGCCTTTCAAAACAAAAACAATCAAATTTGACACAATACCGGATCTATAAATTAGACGGCCGCATGCAAATGGCGGCCATTGTTTTGCGTTTACTTTCGTTATCTTAGAGCTGCTCAGAATGACATTTTATCTTGTTCGGCGGCAGTTGATTACCTCTGGACTGGTGCAGCCATTTTATTTTTTTATTATTTTTATTACATCACAAATAGCACCGGCAAACAGGTATGGAAAACTTCATCAATGCTACTAGATCGACGGTGTAAACAATTTTTCTTCGAGCCACAATTTAACAAACTATTTTCAATTTTGACAACAAATTATTACTGTCCATCCCAATTTCATCTATCAAGACTTTTTAAATATACACAAACATATAGATTTCCACAGCCTAAAAATATTCACTCCAAATATGGAGGATATTGGTATCCCTATTTCGAGATACTATATTTGATTGACCGTAGTAAACTCATGCATTTTATTGTTACATTAAAGCTCGTCTAATTACCAGTCCACTTCTACGTGGCCACCAAATTTTGGTAGTTATGTAATTTAGCTGAATAGTTTAAGTTTAAGGGATTCCATAATATATTAGTGATATGATACACCAATGGTAGAGAAACGTGTGAAATATTGTCGTGCACTTAATCAGGGAGTTGATTAAACTATTTAGCGTTGATTTTTGTAATTAGCATTATATAAAAAATCATTACATATTTTAGGCGAAGGAATCGATTTCGTAACCAATATATTCAAATTGCTACCATACACTGACAAAAACTGTCTGCCCAGTAGCGTAGTTGGTAGCATGCGTGCTTAGCAATCCGGAGAATGTGGGTTCGATTCTGTCGGATTTTAAAAATCCAAAAATAGAGGACTGGATGCCCATCGAGTCGAGCAATTGTCTGACAAACAGTTCTCGTCAAAATTATTCTGTCTAGACGTCTCCATATTGCGGAGATTCATATACTCCACTTTCGGAGTGGATATCTTCACGTTGTGTAGATCCATATCCTCCACTTTGAGAGCGAACGTGGTATAAGAACTAGAGAAGACAAAAAAAATTAATCCCATTTAAATTCTAGTGGTCAATTATTTTTTTCGATATCTATTTTAGGGTTTCATGATAATTAAACACAGGATAAATGCGCGAATATAAAATTTTACACATGACAATTGATCACATGTAATGTAACTATAATGGAATGAACTCATTAGATGCAATATTGTTGAAACATTATATTTACAGTCTCGTGATCCTTGCCCTCAAAAAGCCATAGCCAAAGCTAACATTGCAACGAGAAAATAAATAAGTGTATAAAGGATTTTTGTGCCACTACAAGAAATTTGTTATCGGAATCGTCATCGAATAAGCAATTTAGAAATATAACTACCTTCTTTGGTAAATCATCAATATGTGCATATTTCCAGAATACAATATAATATATACTATAGACGTATAGTGCTTGTATTTGAATTAAAATAAAAATGATATATCCGGTACGTGAGTCTACTTTGAGTATCACTGAAGTGTATGAAAAAATCGGTCACACGACTTTCTGCAAAGTCGGAGGTTGCCTGTGGAGCATTGCTCTTTTAGACCGATGTTACCAAATAAGCTTAAATCCAACACTATTCAAATTTATGAATGAATCCTATTTTTACTACTTAAAATTTGATTTTATACTACAATATTATTATACATTTATCGCCTTCGATGGTTTTGTAGGAAGTGATGAACATTAAAAAATATTTTGACGCTTGTGACTTCCGCAACATAGTTTTACAGTCGTATCATATTTACAGATCAACTTATGTTTATACTAACCATGTGCCCAATCGGTACCGGATACCAATATTTATCTAAAATACGTTTTAACAGCTGTTTTATAGATTATATAAATATGATTAACATACTTGGCAGACTTCCTTGAATTTTAGTAATTAAAATTTACATTCCATTGTAATATATATGTAATACAATATACAAATAAAACTAAAAATAAATTAAAGTATGTTTTCTGAGTAAGCCGCATTGTTTACATGACATACTTTGTACACTATTTACCTATAATTTGTATTTTTAAATCATTATAGTGCATAACATATAACAATTTATCGAAATATCTGTACAAGTGAGGATTGCTTAACATTGTAGACGCTCGTAAACTTTACTGTTAAAACGAACAATATAAACTGAACAATATTCAACCAATTTAAATATTTTACAACATAATCGTAAGCGATAACAAGTATTCAAAAACTATATATATCTAAAACTTAAAATAACTATTGTACATTATTACCGTCAAGAAATTGATTCAAATGTGTGATATAGATATAAGATATAAAGGTTTTAATACTGTATATTTGTTGAAATACAAATATTGTTCATATTGTACATTTCATAATTAATAGTTTATATATGTTTTTTTTTTTAATTTGAATTAAATAGCAAAGATTTGAACGTCGTTCTGAAACTGCCTGTGTAATATACACCTTCGCCATTCAATGACGCAAATCGGTGAAATTTCTATCGCGAAAGTGAAACTAGAGTAACTTGTGGAATGTAGAAGGGGGACAGAGGGTCTACCGATAATCGTATGTAAATCGTCTAACCAGGTTTTAAACAATTCAATTAAATTCTATTTACCCCATTCAGCTGTTTAATGGAACAGCTTTTTTAAATCAAGTTCTGTTCAAAGCTCGTGCGTTAGAAAGTCCGTTTTTATATTTTATATGTGAGATGCAATTATCTACTTTTGATGCCAGCCTATCAAATAACTACCTTTTTAAATTTATTACGTCTAATCATTCTATATTATTATATATTGAAACAGCGAAGGCCTAGTGCACGAATGTGGTAAGTGCACCATTGCTTGAATAGAGAAAATTTAAAGTTTTATTTAAAAAACCAATTTAAAGTTCGCTTAAAAATTGAAATTGTTGATTAAAAGAACAACATCATTATTAATATTGACATTTACAAATTTAATTCTTCTGATTTGACCTTGAAAATGTGTAAAGTTTTTTGTCTTCCTCTACAGCTTACAGCTCAATCTTTTTCTTACTCTTTCTTTAATATACATGTATATGAATGTATGTGTGTTATTATAAATTGTAAACAAAATCAATTGTACCTAAATAAATACGCATATTATAATAACAACATTTGCATGCCTTCGATTATTTGTTTATTTGTATTTACGGACTTCGTTTTTAATGACGTGTAATCAGTGGAATATATAATTATGATAATATTTATCAAATAAAACACTTTTTCATAAAAATAATTTTCACTTTCTTATCACATGGACCGGCAAGCGTCGCGTTTGATTGTTTGGGTCTTAAATGTGAAGCAAATAGATTACCAAAAATTAAAAATGAAGACTTATTTATGAAATTATTTTTCATGAAATCGACATATAAACTGAAAAAAATCCTTTGAAAATCCAAGTCGTGCATTTTTTTAGTTTATGTTGTGGGATTTTAAGCCGTGACATTCGATATCAAAACGTGTTTACTTGTCAACTCGACCACTAAAACAACTGTGATATTTACCATGATGTAATGATAATAAATAAATATTACATATTGCAATGACGAAACGATCAAGTCGAACCTTAAAATCATTATTTTCTTGCGTCATTTCACTTTAAGGATTGCTGTTAATTTTCTTATTGCGCGTGGAATGTTTGAAAATTTTCATTTAATTTAACTGATAATTAATATTATGTAAGCATTACTTACGTACATATCATAGACAGAGGCGTTTCTATTGTAGGTAACCACGAGGACCAACTCTCACTTGATTATCATAATACTATTCACAAATAAACGATTCAATTGCTTAGTTGGAATCTATTTTGACAGTTGTATAATAATGAATTTGAAAGCAATGTATGTAATTGATTGCCTTTGCGGTCAATTATAATATATGGTCGTTTTCAAAGTATTTGGATTGATAAACCTTAATATGAATACTTAAGTATAGCCGTATTTTTCTTTACAATATATTAATGATGTATTTACATACGATGTGCAAGTATTATACACTCAATAAACTGACCACGATAAATTTTTGATCACACAAGTTAAATACTTCTACCAATCTATTTATGGCTATATTTTTTTAGTGTATTCTCCCGGGTAGTGTAGAGGTTAGCAAGCGAGGAATGCGGGCTTAAATACCACATCTGCTAGATGTTTTCAAATCGAAAAATGTAAGAAGAAATGTCTCATTGGGTTGAGAAATTGTCTGATAACCAATACTTTGGAAAATGCCATATCAAAACATCTCGCACACCGAAAGGTTTCTGTATGCGATCTGATTATTAATGGTATTTATTGATATTTGTAGTAAATATTATATTTTTTTATCATATTCAATCCGAAAGTGGACTATGTAGATCTAATCGATGTCAAGATGTTTACTTCAAAGGTGAAGAATATGGATTTGCACAATGTGAATATGTCCGTTTCCAATGTGGAGTATATAGATTTCAGCGGCATGAAAAGAAATTATATTTCACGAGAATTGGTTGTCAGACAATCATTATCAACTCAACGAGTATCCAGTCCTGCATTTTTGTTTTTTTTTTAAATCCGCCAGAAATGGCAATTAAGCCCACATTCCCCGGATGCAGGGCGAGCACGGTAACCTCTCGGCTAACGGGGAGACATAATGATTTATAGATAGAAAGATATATGTATATCTAGTGATAGTGATACCACAAAGCATAGCCATAGACATAGCTCAAAAAATTGAATTAAAAAATACTTAACATTTAACAGATTATAAATAATGAGTTTTAATTTTCAGCCATCTAAATTTCCATGTAAAATACGCAAAGACTCACCTCATTTGACTTATAACCTGATATATATATAACAATTAATTATGTGGTATGGATATTAAATTATGAAAATAATTTATGGAGCTGATATGAATATTGATTTCTCATTATTAAATATAATAATTAATTATTTTAATTTATATATTGTATTTATAATAAAAAAACCTTTGCTGTTTCTCGTAATATTGATATATTGTATTACGTGTCCCATATATTTATCACGATTTTCTTGTCGCGTCATTTTTTTAATTACACAATATAATGGCATTGTTTTTTTTTTTTGGAACAAATTTTCCGCATGGATTTTTTCGTCGTGTTGAAATTTTTCATAATATTTAATTGTTTTTCACGTGACTTGTACGAAAAAAATTTGAACAAAAGCCTCGTTGAATATGTATTGAATATATTATATAAATCAAGAAAATTACCACGATTTATTTATGAGTAATATTAAAACTATGCACTATTTTAGTTTTGATTATAACCATTATAAATCATAAATTCACGCTATAAACCAACATTGGAATTATTAAAAAAACATATGATTTTAGTTAAAACATAAACGACGTTTGTGGTCGATATATAAATAAAAAAATTAAAAAAATTAAAAAATCTAAGCTCCAACGGGATTTTGGGTAAACCATGGCGTAAAGAAGTGATGCTCTCTTCAAAATGCTTTACTAAAAGTGTCTTACTAGTAGTTTCCCAAGACCTTACGTGTACGTGTCGATAATTTATATTATGTCTAATTAAACTTTAAATTTTTAATTAAATTTAATTAAGCATTATAGAAGAGTATAGAAAATTTTCCTTTACGAAACCAAGTGTCAAATGCCGACTGGACCGATAAGTAATAAAGACCACTTGAGAAGCACTTCTCATCATACGGTATATAAAAATACTTCCAGAGAGTAAGATTGGTATCGTGCTATTTGCAACATAAGCAAATATAAGGTTGTATAAGACTTTCCTGGCAGATTTTGAAGACAGAACCACCGTCGCCAGATAAAACTCACAAACATATTGTTTTATTATACAATACTATTATTATTTTTATCACAAAAAATATATAGTCCAGTGAGATCGGTGGTCTCCAAAGAGTTTCGTACCGAACCCCAGGGATCAGTGCGACCGCTGAGGGAGTTCGCGGCAACTTAAAATTAACTTAGGAGTCCGCTAACAGCTTAAATCGTGAGCTAAAAAAACAAGAAATCATAATTCTATGGTCATAAGTAACTTGTTTTTTTTTCACATCTATAAAAAAAAATTCGGACCGCGGACTATTATCTAATTTGGGAGTCCGTGATACAAAAAAGTTTGTAATTCACTGATTTAGATACACGGCTGACTTTGCAATAAATTGTCTGTTAGGAATCTCTTTCTCCAGTCAGTGAGGCTCCATCTTTTTCAAATTGTCTTTACATTTCCCTCGGAAGTAGACTAGTGGTCAAATACCAGCTATGATGTAAAATATTTATAAACTTCGTCAAAACAAGATATTTCCAAATAAATTCTCTTTATAATATTAATTACAGTCTAGGTGGTAAGCGCAAGCACTTTTACGTCAAAGATTACGAGCTCTAGACCTGTATCTACAGAACAAATACAAAATTAGACGCCAAAAAGTCTTCGGAGAAAATAATCTATAATTTAATAAAAGTCTCATACATACGGTGATATATAGAATGTATATTTCTAGAGATGCGAATAATATATTATAAAGTTTCAATACTACTAATCGATATAATAACGTGTGAATTAATTTTTAGATAGTATCGATATTTATGTGTAAATATATATTTTTTAAATCCGATATTAAGTACGTAGTGTCGTCATTATTAAAATTTATTCGATGCATTTCAATATAATACTCGTTACGATCAATACTTAATCTTCAATAACGAGTTTCTATATAATTGAGAACCAGGGAAAGTTTAATCGAATAACATTAATGTTTATAACGAGTAATCAAAATACCGAGTCTTCGAAATGATTCATTATCGATATGAAAGAGCGTCACGCATGCGTGTAGCATGGACGGTCATATAAAAATGATTAGTAAAAGTCGAACAAGATCGGCCCAATTTCGATACAGTTAGTTACTCAATAATAATTCCGATGCTTGGCTCTCAGAAGGCGGTCGTTTAACTCGAAGAAACATTTTCACAAGTGTTACACACGGCCCATTAGACGTAGGAAGGTACTGAAGTAAGCCTTCAACTCAGGCCTGCATCCGTATTTTCGATACTATAAACTCCGTAACCATCCTTTCCAAAGTTAACTTATTCCACAATGCCAAAATTTAAAGGAGATTTTAAACACGTATTTAAGTATTCTCTCGTTACATTATTACATCGTTCTTTCAACATCAATTACTAATTTCAAAAGTTAATATCATAATCATTAATTTTGTAAATGTTTTAATATTATAAATTACAAGTTCAATACATTAGCAACACGATATACATATGGTTATGACGAAAATATCAAAAACATATTTAAATATTTAAAAAAAAAAGAATAAAGAAAGCAATACAAAATATACATATATACAGAAGGAAAAAGAGAGTGTCTACCAAGTAAGTTAGACAGATCCTATT
>JAGVSQ010002724.1:0-23708 GCA_022683975.1 Rhyacophila evoluta | reverse complement strand
GCTTAGAAGGATGCTATTATATACATTATCAGAATAGGATCTGTCTAACTTACTTGAAAGACACTCTCGTTTTTTTTTCTGTATATATATATTTTTTGTCATTCTTTCTACATTCTTTTTAATATTTTAATATGTTTTTGATATTTTTGTCATAACTGTATTTATATCGTGTTGTTAACGTATTAAACTTGTAATTTGTAATGTTACAAGATGTAATAAATAAACCCGATATTATGGGTGTGATCTTACTAAACAAATATTGTATTTATTTTTTTAAATTATTTAAGAATTTTAGAGTTTATCATAAACAAGTGGCAATGGACTTGAGTAAATCTATAAAATAAAATATTGTTGAAAACCAAAATCAGTAAATATATAAAATATAAATATTTTTTTTATATTTTATTTAACATACAATTCGTTGACTCAAATATATGCTAATTAGAATTGAAATGATTTATTGTGATATAAAAAGTGACATGTTTCTGTATTAAGCAATCTTTACTCTTTTTATTTCTAAGTGAATTTAAATCGAGTGGTAAATCACAGAAAACACTTAAAATCCCCGCAAACAAAATACAATAAATCTTATATAACTATAAGCATTGTCTATGGTAGGTAGGTAATATATAAAACACAATAAAATGCCTTTTTTACAATAGGCAATATTGTATCAATAATTTTTATTGTCTGTGATTTAGCGAACAGTTTAAACACGTATTTGACGTGTCTGTATATCAATCTCTGAATTAAACGTTTGACATTTATGTGTGTAAAGTTCTTGATATTTTTACAATACCAAGATAAATTTAATTGTTTAGAATGTATATAGAAAATTACTGGACATGAATAAGGCATATCTCGATATAAAATATTTTTAATTGCAGTCAATGTACCAATAAAACACGTTAATTTGTACATAGTTTGTTCTGAACTTGGATCACAGAGATCTCCACAATCTAAACATTTATATTTGCAGATGGTTCACGTTTTGTTCGCGTTATATATTATAAACTATTCGCTACGAAATTATGGCATATCGATTTATAGAAGGTACAGAAAGAATAACTCATGTTACACCCTATAGTGAAAATACTGTAGATAATTATGTAGATAAATTATTTGATTTTACAAGAATTGGTTGTCAGTCAATCGAAAATTGCATTGGATACTCAGTTCTGTGTCTTTTATGTTTAAAATTCTTATACAGCTACAGAATTTTGGACTTGTAATCTCCAGTTATGAAACTCACGACCTTATTAATCGACCACTGAGTCGACTGACAACGATATTATATATTAATATATATCCAAATTATATATTAAATTAGGTTAGGTTACCTAAGCACTAATATGATCAATTCGGATTTACATCCATATACATTTGTATACGATAAGTGTGTATGCTGGTGTCGTTTTAAAAGATTGAAAATAATGTGTATTTACAGCATGAATACGACTGTGAAACTGTTAAATCAGAAAAAAAGTTTAATAAAAATTATTACATCGTAATCACTCGGGTGTACAAAGTTGTTTAAATAAATAATTGCATGTTATTTAAATATTTTCAAAATGTTTTACTGATAATATTTTTAAAATATTATTATGGTCTCGCTGCGTTAAATGGTGTCATAAAAAAGCATCTTTTATGGCACTCAAGGTAGGTCCCGTTGGCCAAAAATAATTTAAGAAATACGTTTCCATTTTATTACGAATTAATCGCTTGATCTATGACTTCACATCCGTGCTTGAGACGAAATATCTCAAGACATATATTATTTTGTATTTACCAGAACACTTACTTGTATACTTATACTCGTGTTTACTAAATATCCATCATGCAAACATTATTTGACCCATACTCAAATTATATGAACCTATTTTTATAAAACACAAAAAAAGCTTTGTATGAAAATATTTAAACGTATTATAAGCATTATATGTATATAAAAAAATCAACCACAACGTGTTTAATTCATAGCATTTAACGTGGCTTAACAAACTGCTAAACGTCTCAATTTAAATAATGATAACTTCTTGGGACAATTCTCTGAAAACTTTTAACACTAAAGTGTTTATTTGTTACTTTTAAATATAATATTGACTGTGGAAAATAAAATGGACGTAACCCACACAGAACAGATTGTACAGGAGGCCAAAAAACGTTTATTTAATAATAGCAAAGCTAAATATTAGATACACGCTACCTTGAAGTGTATAAAGACTAAAACTGATGTTTTATTTACGCAATCGGATATTATTTTAATAAGTTATTAAAGAACAACTGATAGAATTGATGTGGTGGAAGTCCTGTCCCCTGGTCACAAATTTGACTGGCCCTTCTTTTTTCAAACTTAAAAGCTCAATTTAGATATGAATTAATCGTTTTTAGCTTACATCCTTTGGATAGAAGATTGTATACGTTGTGATTATTGATAAAAAGCTATTTTGAAAAAAAATGAGGTTTACGTCCGTTTTCCTTTCCACAGTTGATGTAATTTTGTTCACCGTACGACACTTCTATGAAATATGTATGTATATTATTTTAAATATTAATTCAAAATTAAAAGCAACCTTAATAACTAATTAAATTTAATATTTATAACAGTGACAATTTTAAGAATAGTTACACTAATGCCTGTCTCAACTGTAAGCAGTGGCGTAGCTACATATTCAGCCCTGGAGCAATTAACATCCTTACCCTCCCAAAAGCTTCTCGTTATTTAGCTCTCTCACTAATTTACGATTTTTACTTCCTTCTAGAAATTATGGCTTCTCAATTTTTTTAGCTCTCACGGTACCTTACAATTTTTACTTCCTACCAGAATTTGCGCCCCCTATAATTCGTGCGCCTGCAGCAGTTCGCTCCAACTGCACCACACTACGTCACTGTCTGTAAGAGTTATTTTGATCTCTATTTATGAGCGTTTTAACCATTGTCTATCTATAGCATCTATAATATATTTAATTACTTACTAATCACTAATTCTAATCCAGATTCGTTTATTAATTTTGTGCAAGTTTCTGACATCAGTATGTAACTCACGTTTCTCACCAACTCAAAGAAAGTCCAAGATCAATGTAAAAATCAAATATTAAAAAAAAAAGTTTGCAACAGAACGAGATAAAATTATCTTTAATTGTAGGTTGTATCATTAGATTTCTTCTCTTTTACCTGAGATATCTGCCTTTTCAGTACAATCGAATGTAATAATATGAATTCGTTTGGCCGACTAGTTCACATAGTAAATCTCTTCAACCATTCTGCTAATCTGCACCATTATAGTTATTCGTCATCTCGGCTCTCACTCGTAACATCCTCATTCTCGATAAGAGGAGCTTTATACGGCACCTTGTAACACAAACAAGTCGGCCGCGGTCGCCATTATATAAATACTTTTCACTTCATATAATTACAAATCTCTTTCTGCCATTTAACTTCATTCGGTACAATCTACGCCACTGGATAGTTAGTTGCATTTGCATATACATGTTAGTAGATCAACTCGTATAATAATATTATTTCAAAACTATTTCAATAATATAAACATTCCAATTATACATCTTGTGTTCGAATTCAATTTTTATCAAACATCAGTTGGCAGTATTTATTTTGTAAATATATCAACCGAAATATAGCCTAATGAAGGCATTGACTAACTGCAAGCAATGTCTCCATTCCTGTCAATGCACATCAAACTCTCTTTTTGCATAGTTTTTAAATAACCCGGTGCTACATCCCCAATTTTTGTTTTTTGTTTAAATCCAAAAAACCTGAAAATTTTAAAAGATGTATCCATATAGACTGAATATTTCAAGATATGAAACGATATCGTACCATATTAATACACACTGAACGTAATGAATTTTACTTTTGATATCCATGGATTTTTATACAAGTAAAGTTATTTTTTATTTTAGTATATTTTTACACGGTTTTTTCTGCACGGGTAATTCGTGAAACGTGTTCAAAAAGTCCGTTGTACTTTATTTTTATCCAATTGAAACAAGACATAATTTTAATATTGTACAAAACATCTAACCTGCCAGTAGTCATGCCAATGCGGAGAGCAATGGTGATGTTTAACGAGATTCCCTCGGATATTGATATCTTCCACCTAGGCGAGAGTGAGCTTAGATGGATGCTATTGTATACATTATCAGAATAGGATCTGTCCAGCTTACTTGGTAGACACTCTCTTCTTCCTTCTGTTTATATGTATTTTTTCTTTATACTTTTTTTTTATATTTCAATATGTTTTTAATATTTTTGTTATAACTACATGTATATCGTGTTGTTAATGGATTAAACTTATAATTTGTAATATTACAACATGTATAAAATAAATAAATTAATAATAGCTGTAGGATCCATCAGGCTATTTGACTCGGTTGCCACAAGAGCGAAATTCTTTGCTTTTAAAAAAATTACGACTTCATATGGCGAGCGTGATGATCTCTTCACATAAATCATTTGACGAAATAAGTCTCCATTGTTTTATTTTCCTTTTCTTTTAACATCAGCAAAGTTTGGCAACCTCAGTCTTGACTTATCTATATTTACTTCCGAGGAATTCCCGTCAAATAAAGTAAATCGCTTCTCGATATAAGAGCTCCAGGATACACCCGATTAAGACCAGGTGTAAGGAGAGGACGGGTGGATTAAAGGCACATTTAGTAATACTTCTAATACTCAACTGAATAAAACGTTATCAGTAAAAACGTGATTATAAAAAATACAAACCAAATAATGATTGAAAATCTTTTCAACGGATTTGGCATTCACTTTTTTTTTTATTTTGGAAGTATCAAGGTTGAATTTAGCATACGTTTATTTGTCTTTATAACACGTGTGTTTTCTATGATTTTATCAAGTTAGATTCTGAAGAAACTGAATTAATTTTCAATTAATCTCTCACTTGTCTCTCAATTAGGATCGAACTACGGTCACGGTCATATTTATATAATTAAATAAATCAATATATTATTTTCTACTTCACGTCTTATTTACGCAGTTTCATATTTATTATAACACGTGATTTTTCTTATTAATGAATTATATACAATAATAAAGTATCGTCTATCAAACTACTCCAACACATAGTGAAATACTATATAATACCTACCACAATTCGTACAGTAAAATAAAATTGCGGGCACAATCTCGGATATCGCTCACGTTCACTCATCAAAATATAATTCTGTTTCATAATTTAAAAAAATATTGCCTACCCTTCTTCATCATGTCATACTTTTTGGCGTAATTAATATATCTAAATATATTTTTATATATTGTATACGATTTCTTAGTAAGACACTCGATAAGCGTTGCTACAACGAGGATTTGCAGTGAACGAATGCGAGAGATAATTTAATCTGTTTTGATAGTAGGCATCTTTATTTTTGCGTTTAAATATGACTTCTAAGGCCACGGGAAGGATAGTTGAGCGTCCGCGATCGTAACAGAGATGCAAAATAGAGATAAATAGATAAATAACACGCTTACTTGCTCACTCACATATTGATAGCTATTTTTCATCTCTGTGTCCCTGGGCTTGTCGCCGTCGCTCTGTCTTCGCGACATCTATAAATGCTACGGTCTAAGACTGAAGAAGAAGTAATTAAAATTTTAGAAATAGAGATTCAATTAACGTCTTTATGAAGACGATTTACGTTGAAAATATTGCGAGAGAGAATCAAATCTATTTTGATAACGGCTAATGCCTATCCGTGTTTGAGAACCGTGTTATTTATTTCAATTTAGTGCCAAATAGGATGGCTTGAGCTCCCCACCCAGCAACGTTTTAAGGACCATCATAAATCATTAGTTCTTATTTTCTTGATTCCGAACCATAGGGAGACATTCACTCGCGTTTTTTTATGGTTGATACATTTTGAGCACATTATCCCTTTATGGTTTACCCTTTACTCCTGGCGATCGTAACATTTTAACCACACTGTAAAAATGCTTTTACAGTCTTCCTTATTTGATTGGTTTTGTGTTGTGACTGCGGGGAGACAGCAAAATGTTTTATCACTAGGAAGTGCCAAAATGTACGTGAACGATCAATTGGCTATTAAAATATAAATAAATATGTGAGAACTCTTATCTTAACTGCATGTAAAATGCACACGTGGAACACACAAGCAGCAGATACATATACATTGTATCTATATTACAGTTGTGAAACGTGGCACCCAAAAAAGGCCTAAAACAGCCGTATTCTGAGCTTTGAGAACAGGAATTTGGGCATACGGTGGTATGATTTCGTTAGAAATGAGAAGATAAAAGAACGGATTATGCAGCCACTTATCGCTGACAAAGTGAAACTGCGACGTTGGACCTGGCTCGGCCACATATTGCGGATGCCTCAAGAAAGTCTCAACCAGACCTGTTTATTTTTTAAGCCGACCGGTCGTCGGCGTCCCGGAAGGCCGCTAAATGCCATATATATAATATATTCGGCGGAGTTACGGGATGCAAATATGATCTGGGGGGACGCAAAAATACAGGTGGGCGGCAGGGATTCTTAGAGGCGGCACGTGTTTTCCATATATTCCACTTAGGAAGTGGATATTGAAGAAGAAGAAGAAAAAGTATCTTTATTTTAATATAATTAATATTTTAATAATAAAGAGTCTAAGAGAATTTTCTAATACTGAAGTCCTTTATATTAAAGACGTAATGTTGTAATTATTTTGATTTCTGTAACAGTGATATTAAAAGAGTTTAAAGCACTTTATTGATTTCTCTATGGTAATTTTATTTTATTTCCAGGAAAGACATTTTTATTTTTTATAAATTAGATAGATAAATCTAATAAAAGTCGATTGGTATGGATAATTCTGAAGTACCCACTATAAATTAAATCAATTCAGTCATTGGAAAAGATACAAAACTATCTCATAAAAATCTAATAAAATTATTAATATAAGCCAATTTGATTTTGATTCGTCGTTACTAAAAATCCGTACGCGGTGTAATTTAAATAATATTCAAGGCAATTCTTTTGACGACTTTAAAATAATAATAATAAAAAAAAAATAACGAAAACGCCATAAACGCAGCGGGCAATCAAAATTTAAAACGGGCCCATCCGCCGAGTTTTTTCTTTAAAAAAAATGCCAACAGAATTTTTATACCAACTCCCTTGCAATAATAAAATCTACCTATGTATCATATAATCGTGTATCCATAGTGATTATTTTTACTCACATAAAAATCTGACCGAACGTAAAAAAAATGCATTCCATCCACCTTCAAAAAAAAAAAAACATAATGTTCCATCCCATCGTGAATCCCGCGCTCGTTTGTGATTGGTCCGCGAGAGAAGGCCGTAAATCATAACCTCAAAACAACAAAAAAACTTGTTCTTTCGGAATAAAATAAAATTCGTTCCTCGGTACATTCATCCACGCTTCGTGATATATGTTGGACAAATGTATAACCAAACTTCACAGACGTATCGCATGGCTGGTAAACAAATTTGATATGTTTACAGTATTTTGAAAGTGAGATTTTATAATCGTTCGGAATTATCTTACGCCTTCTCTGGGTTGACAGAATAAATTTGTAACAAGATCTTTATTTATTTTTTTCCCCAAATAAATACATAAACATTGCTTACGGTTTTATTTTACTGAATAATTGAGAGACAATTTTTATCCCCGTGTATGTTTGAAACCGTACACTTTTTTTAATGCAATAAGGACGAGCTTCGAAATAATAAATCGATCTTTCCAACTATATAAATAAATTCACAGATGGCAGTAGTCTAAGCTCTATACAAAAAGTACACACCATTGAAAATAGGTATTAAAATATGGATATTTATTCGTTTAATTATTATAGAATATATTATATATGTGACTATCACAGTATTAAAAACTGAAATAAATACATGTCAACTGTATAATGAATGGTTCCTAATTATTTTTTTTTAGATATTTCGGTTAAAAAATATGAAACATTACAGATATATGTATTTTTAATTGTTAACTGTCATCTGACTTCATTGATGAAAGAACTATTCGACAATCTCTTCTAGAATGTACTGTCGATTATGAGCACTATACAGAACCTCATATCATACTTCTTTATTTCATCTATCCATAGATGTAGAAGAAAATTTGAATGATTTAATTGGTCCAATTATTATACGTCACGTAATCTTCGTTTCTTGATGATTACTATACAATTTTATTGGTTAAGCCTAATCACATCAGCATCAATAATATTGTAATCTACTTCTTCCTGTGTACACCACCAAATCATCGCAACTGGGTCTCCAAACGCTCATTCGTTTCGAGAACTTTGGTTTTAAAACAAATTTCTGCATTGAACGCTATAACAGAAGTGCCTTGATTCTATGAATAATTTTAAGAGAAAACGGACGTGGTAGCCTTCTGTCACTTTAAAAGTCTAGCTTAAATCTCGCTTGCCTCTTCTTCTTACCGAAGGGCTTTTGACATCCGTCGGGTACTATTCATAGGATGTACTCCGAATTAAATGATGCTGGGACAAGTTGGAAGGATACAAAGCTACTGGAATTTGACATGAAATCCTAACGGCAGTCATATGCTCCATAAAGATAGCACATGTGTCAGAAAAAGATGCGACTTATTTCTACACCATTAAACGAGCAGACGTTAATTTATACCAATTTAAAACTTTAATTAGTAAATAAGCTATTCTCTCCTAATAAGTAAAACACAGTATCTAGAATACATAAATTATTTCCTACGTAGCGTGTCTTTACTTAAAAGTATAATTAAATATTAATTTGCCTGATTGATCGTATGATATTTATGTATAGGTGTTTTGTAGTATATTAAGAAATTTGTTGGGTTTTGTTTTAATTTTATAAAAATAGCATTACCTGGCCACGCATTGCTGTAGCTCAGTATGGTTAAAAATGACGGCTTATAAATAATGTTTATACCTGTCACATATGCGACATCTATATAATAGTATATATATAAAAACAACTGCGTATTCAAATGCAACGTTGTGTCAAAATTTTGAAGCAATCGTTGACGAACTTTCGGAGATTTAAGATTTTGAACAAACGAGCATTTACATTTTTATTTATATAGATCGATAAAATTGATTCATTTTCCCGCTACATTCTTTAGATATTAAATGTTTTATTAAAAATAATATTGGTAGAATATTAAATTACCGGTTGCCATGGTATCAGGGTGACATAAATGCGAACGGGGCCCTGCTTCGACACAAGATCCTGGGTCTCAGTACTTAGTAACCCAATATGACTGGCGGCTCTCCGATTACGCAGGAATATCTTAACATGGAGACGCGACCTTGGAGTGTGACCTTCGACACGCCGAGGTTTCCGAAATAATATCAGAATTCACGATTCGCAGAGCCTGCGTAGGTACGACGTTGAATAAAACATGAAAAACTCCTTACGTATTCAATAGATTTGTTAAGCATTCGGGTCTCAAGATTTGGGAAAATTCCAAGAAATTATCGATTGTCGCGAAAATCGAGAATATTTTATCCGTGCTATTAACATTTTATTTGCTAAAGGCGTGTATTATATCGCCGTTGACAGAACAATACCTCGTATAGCACACGGCAAAAACTGTATGAAAAAAAGCTCTATTTCATACGCCAAATTTAAATTCACCCCTTGGAGTCTATCCAATTGCGCGGAGGTTAGCGTGCGCGTCACATACGGATAATGCGGGTTCGATTGCCACGTTTGCTGGATTTAATAATAATCTAAAAATGAAGGACTAGATTGGGTAGAAAAGCAATTCACGCGAAAAACATTTCTGAGACTTATATACTCCACTTTCGCAGCAGACATCTTCACACTGTAGTCACAAAGAAGTGAACATGGTAAAAAAAATACTAACTTTTTTTTTAAACGTTGACATAAAAAAATACGGAATTTGATTAAATGATTTTGAGTATAGGGAATTCTTTTCATCTCTGGTGTATTTTTCCTGTGTGGTACGGTATACGAGGTATTGCTTTGTGATGAGCGATGCATTGTTTTGATCTATCAGGAATAAATCGTTTTTCATTCGAATTCCGAGAATTTCGGAAAATATCCTGTAAACAAAGTTATTTTTGCAGCATTAAAATTTGAACCAATTGCTGGAGAAATATTTGTATAAATAACTGTCAGCGACCTATTACTGACGAGGAACGTGTCAACATGCTTTAAGTTTCAGGGGAACTCATAAACCAGAGGAAAATTTTAAATCATCACCATGATAAACTCCCAGAATAAGGTCTGGCTTCCAATAACAGTTACTTCTATAAGTCTTTATTCAGTACTGCTGACTCGAGACACCAAGTCCAATAGTGCAACCATTATAAATACCCAGAATTAAATATTGCTTCCAAATACAGGTCTCTCCATACAATCGTATTCATTTATGATATGTATTTTTAAATTTGACACCAAGAATTCACGACAGTCATCGACCATCAATCAAACTACCTAATTCTTTACGTGCATCCAGTATTTAGACACAGAAAAAAGACGGCGGAATGAGCGATTTGCTGACTAGCATTCCAAGTGAAAAATATTATACCGATAAAAATCTTTAATGTTTAAAAAGTTTTGAATTGACTATTAAATGGACGATTTTTTATTACCATGTTTGCTCCAAAATTAGAGCGTATATATAACCACAGTGTAAAGATGTCCGATCTGAAAGTGGAATATATGGATTTCCATAATGTAAAAACATGTTATTTTTAACGAATTTTGGTTTCAGAAAATTATTTGATCCGATAGGCATCCATCCAGTCCTGCATTTTGTGAGATGTGAGAATCGAACCACATTCCCCAGACTCAAGAAGAGCACGCTAACTTCTCAGCTACTGATGAGATTACGAATATAAATAAAATCTTTTGTTGCAACAGGTGACAGTTATGTTATATTTATAGATATAATACAGAAGTTTTATATAACGTATATTTTAATACGCAGGTAAAAGTTCCAAAAACCATCCTCAAACATGAAACTTTTCCAGCCCTTAAATGCCGGCTGGGTAATTTACTATCTCGACGACCGCTAAAAGAAGACGAAGAAGAAAAACTATTGTTTGACCGTCAAAATGGCGCGGAAAAGTCTCGACACACTTCTGGGCCCACGGAGTAGTGAATAGGAGAACATAACACTGCAGAAAGTGTACGAATTGCTTAGACTAGGTCATGGTTATGTTATAAACCACCTACAATAAATTATGACAATTACAGCGTCCATCCCTTTCGCACCCGCGGGAAATGCGGGAGACGCGCGCTGCCTAAGGGGCGGGAGGGACGGGGAAAGCGATATAAATTATCATGTCATACCGAAATAAATAACCTAACTTTAAGTACGACGTTTCTGTGGCCCGGATACTCGAGAGCATTTTTTCGTATATTTTTGTTGTTTGTTAACAGATTTCAGGGATTTTTCTAACCTGTGGCTTCCAGTGAGGGAAAATTCTGTCTGACACGTGTCTTCTACGAATTTGTAATTAAATTTATCCGTATAAATTTTTATATAATTATAATGAAAATATAACTGTAAAATTTAGCAACATATCAGTGAGGTGTAAATGTGCCAATATAAATAATACGGTGGTCAAAATTGAAACTATACTAAACACCATACAGAAAGTTAACAATCGACTTGCTAACCGATAACATACAGCGCCGTCGCAAAACAGATGATATATTTCGGCACATGTTTTTTTTTTATATATACCACGCATACATAATTAATTCTATAGACCCAGATGCACACGAAATGTTTACAGTATATTTTAATGTAAATATACATACATAATGCATCAAGATTAAAAAACAAAAAACGAAACAAATACAACACTAACATTCTCACACCGACCGAAAGCTAGATAAATATGAACAAGACATAGTTAGAATACGAATCATTTACACTTTACTGGGAAGCTACTCCTGGAAAACTTTACGTTAATTACGCCAAAGTGTACGTCCACATAGTTAGTGTAGGTACACGGCGGGTGGTGAAAGAGAAAACATGTAACATTCTTAAAATATAATCTATAATAGTAAAAAGTTTGTTACGTTTTTGTTAAAGTTAGTTAAAAACGGACTGGTCCTAAATTTGATTTAGTGCGTCACATTATAATCGTTATTATTATATGGTGTATTGTTCGTTTTTCTTCTTGTGGTCGATGTAACCACAAAATGTGGTCTCATGTCTGCAGAGAGCCACCTAAAACATTCGAATATTACAGCTTAATATCTTTCAGGATACGGCAAACATAATACATTCGTTCTTGGAAATGAGAGATTTTAAAATATTGAAATAATTTGATTTTTTCCCCAGTATTTAAATCCAGGAATCTAAAAAGGGATTTATGGGATGAATTCTAACGTTTATTCAATACAGTATCGGGTTAAATGTTCATGTAAATTTCGTAGAATTAGCAGGAGGATTTATTGTGATATTTCAAAAATTACTGCAGGGATCAGGGTAGTTTTCAGTATACTTATCAACGAAATTGGCAGAATCAATCTTCACACAATTGTTCCTAATAAAAATCAAACCATACGAAATATACGTAATGGAATCTGCTGATTTCTATCGATCAACAGTTGCAAGAAATTTAATAATGGTATTTTAAAAAGAAAGTATTCCTTGCATGTTAGATATTTCTTATATAAAATTCAGTTTACACAGACAATTTAATTTGTCAAATTGAAAAGTTCCTCTGCAATATCAGGGGTAAATAATTTCGCTCTTAAGTTCATCCGTTGACAGTTTTTTTATTGCATCCTGAAGCTTTTAAGGATATTAAACGAAGTGCCCTGTTTTAATGCAGCTAAATTTTGCCAGTTTTTCCACCAATCTGATATGTATTCTTTTTATTTCAGACAAGTCGTCGTCATCACACCCAAGACTGCACTACCTAATATCTGAATTTGGCTGTTTTGAGTTATGAAAACAGTTTAACTATATTGTTTCTCTATCCTAACAGAACATTGAAATATCTCTACATAATTGATTTAACGAAATAAATGTACCCAAATCTTCAATATTATTTTAAATACACAGAGTAAAATAAAGAAACTAAAAATACCCCACCAACTGTGATACGACAATGCCTTATTAAAATCTTTTAATACCCTTTTTTCTAAAAAAATAAATAAAATGAGAACTGTAAAGCCATTACGCATTAAAATGTCTGCTTTTTCTATCCTGGAGAATGGGCAATTTTAACATACGACAGTGTTCTTCTGAGAGTGCGATGGATCTCATATTTTTCTATATCGGATCTCAATTTGAATGCATCATGTGGTCACCATGTGACGCTTCAAAGATGCCTTGCCAACCACCCACTTATAGATTTGCATCCCCTTAGGTCATTCCAGCATTTCTTAAGTCCCCGAATATATATGGATACTATAAAAGTTAACGGTTTATATGGAATTAAGAATTATATTAATTCATTAAAATGATAACCGGTTATCAATCAAACGCTCAATTTAATAGTTATCAAGATCTTTGATATTTAAAAATCTTTATATAGCCTCGGGATTTGAACTCGTGATCTTCGGCATCAATGCACGCATGCTTATCAATCGGCCATCAAAGCGAGAATGGTTTTATTATGGTCTACTATCTTCGCGTTATGCTAAAGAATCTTGGTTCTGCTAAATCAGACATGTTATTAATTTTTTAAACATTACGATGTATTATTATTACTATATTGACTGAGGTAAGGAAAAAAGGGATAGTCCACGCAAATAAAATTTTACAGTAGGCACAAAAAACTTTCTCCTGACGATTTTGGGCCAAAGTAAAACAAATAAATAGACAAAACCTTAAACTGGTGCGCTAAGACTAAAACTATTGTTTTATTTAGCAAATCTGATATTATTTCAATAAATTATTTAAGAAAATGTAATAAAATTGATGTGGCGGAACTCTATTTTCCTGGTCGTAAATTTCAGAAGTCCTTTTTTTTCAAACTTAAAAAATTAAATTTAAATATAAATTCGCCATTTGCAGCTTATTTCCTCTTGACAGACGTATATTACGTTATATAGATTGTGATTATCGAGAGTTATTTTGAAAAAAATAAGGTTACGTCCTTTTTCATTTCCACGTTCGATATGACAAAACACGAGTTATCTATTTTTTTTTTAATATTATAGTTTCTCTAATGGGATAGATGTTACGTTTTTTGGAAGTATGCTACACCTGATTTAGAGAGGCTGAACATTTGTGATGCCATTTTCAATTTTCTTATACCATGTTTTCTCTTAACGTGGAGCATATGGATATACACAGTATGAAAATATCCACTCCGAAAGAGGAGTATATAAATCTCCACAAAGTGAAAACATCTTGACAGATTGTTTTTCACGAGAATTGCTTGTCAGACAATTACTCTACTAAATGGGTGATTGTGATGTTATAATGAAGAAAAATTGATAGTAGACAATGACTCAATGTCTTGTAAAGTATATATTTTTAATTTGATATAAAAAATACGACTGAAGGAATTTCCTTCAGGAATTCATGACACTTGGATTACACTCTATATACGACGATGATAAAGATTTAAAAACATCGAACAATCAATTTAAATATATACTAGACGACTTGGTTCGAATCCAAAGACAATCCGATAAGTTCTTAGTGATTGTAATGCTGTTTAAAAAGAGCCCGCCACTCATTTCATAGTCCTGAGATGCCACGAATAATAAATACTGTCTTGGATACAACAATACCTAAGCTGTAACGCATTTATAACATAACAAATTCATTTAAAATACTTATTAAAAGTTCTTTCACATCGTTTGAGGTCTCAATAAGACTCCGCGGCCCGCTACTTAAGTGCCCCCTATTGCGCTGTACACCTGTATGACTATATAATTGAGTACAAATACCAATGTTCTAGTATCAGAGATGCCTGAACTCTTTTGAGTGCATCCGTTTGAAATCGATGGGTCGCGGACGCTTTAGGGCACATGTCGACTTCAAAAAGGAAAATGCACGTAACTCTCAGTTTTTGTTAAATAGCTTTTTTTCAGTAATCACAACGTATCTATCAAAAGCACCTAAAGCTGCATGAGCCAAATCAGTATCTAATTTTAGCCTTCAAGTTTGACAAAAGGATAGAAAGAAAAAAACGACTTCCACCACATCAATTCCATTGTTTTTTTTTTAATAACGTATTAAATTAATATCAGATTAATATGGATAAATAAAACACAAATTGAAGAATTTCAACTAAAATCATTACGTTTTTTGTGCTTCCTGTAATATTTATTGTATGTTGATTATGTCCTTTTTCCTTTCTACAGTCGATGTCATTCATATTTTTAAGAATCCTAATTGATGAGTGGCCGCTTATAGTTGGTATCATACTATTGTCCCCGCGAAAGAGTAGCATCTCCTACCAATACTGCGTTACGTACTTTTTTATGACTTCGGATTCATTTTAGAACTAAATAACTTAGCTATAATACGTCTTACTACAGTTATGCTGATTAAAAATGCTCTATATTTAAATTATATGATCAACATATACGTAGAAACACAATTAATAGTTTTGGTCATCTCTAGACTAAATTATTACATACATGAATATATTTATTTACATTAAATATTTTATTAATATAAGATTTTTAAAATAGATTTTTTACGAGTAAAAGTCGATTTAATAAATTTACTAATTAAAAATATTATCAGGGTGACATAAGTTGGAGGAGGTAGAGAGATTTCCTTGTAATGGAACGTTAGATAATTTGAACGTGTAGTAATGTATTGGTCGGTAATATATAATATATTAAGTTGAATCAATTGCCTTCCCTGGTGTACATAATAAATAATATGCTTATTTGACTGTCTGAACGGTGTTTATCTACTCCACAAAGCTCTCAAGCCACGCGGCTCATTAAAAATCAACCAGAATGACACGTTTGCAAGTCATTCTTGAATCATTTTTCTTTGAAGGCCCGTCGGTGGAAGAGCAAGAGACTTGATGTTATTGTGTGTAGTACGTATCTAACGAAAGTCGCCGCCGCTGTGAGATGCTGCCCTGATACGAGCCACAACCACGGGCCAGGATAGCATGATACAAACGAGGTCAAATATTGATTTTCGGCAGTTCAAAGGGGGACGTGGCTTTTAATTTATGATGGCCTGCCAGTGGCGGTATATATAATTTTACCAGAGAGTGTAAACAAAACGTTGCCCTCCAAGATGATTGTCACACCTAATCAATCTGTCCTAATCTACTTGTAAATAAATATTCTTTCAAATCAACACACGTCTGATTATCTAAATTTGCACTATACGGACAGAGTATATAATGAAAGTCTTCAAAGATAAAACTCGTTAATTTCGTATATTGTCAAAATCACACAGGCAATCTTATTATTCTGAGCTATATCAACGAAAAAAACACCTATCTGGACGTTTTAAGTGTGAACTGATAGACCAAAAGCCAAGCATTTGAGTGAAGGACAAAGTCAATTCAAACGTCCGGATTTCATTAATTAATTTTTGTTAGTTGATGAGTTTTTTCTCGAGGGCGACAAAAGAGCTCATTTGAGGTGAAAATTATTTTAAAAGAATGATAATAAAACAACCAATACCTTGAAATATCGTAAATTATTATAGCAACACGATAACAAGTTAAAATGGAGTGTAAAGATTAAAAAATAATAACACATAGAATATTGAATGTGTGTGAGCGATTGGCTGACAAGCAATTCTCGGGAGAAAACATTCTGTCAAAATAAATCTTTATATTGTAAAAATTCACAAGGCTTTCATGGGTTATAATCAGTCTTGAAAATGGTTAGACAATTTAGTCTGCAAAGAATTTGTTCAGGTGACCCACACTATTGGTCAACTATGTTGATACCATCAAGGCCATGGCGTGCTATGAAGCATAAACGCTGTAGTATTAGGCGGCATCATATAAGAGGCGGCAAAAGTAGCGAAAATAAATACGAATGTCCCAAAAGCAGGAATTATGCGAGGGCGTAAATATTATAATACATTGCGAGACGTTGAAACTATTTCAAGGCGTGACATTTTTGAATGACTTAGGCGCGAGAGCCACAGAATATTTTCGGAAAGAAGTGAAAAAAAATTAGGCGACATTTTAAAGACCCTGGATGCGATCAATTAATATCGATACTTAAATGATATTAAAAATAAGTAGCATAAGCCCCCTTAAAATGTAAGCCACTGTAATCAAAACAGTGAGTCTATAATGTCTACTAAATGTACTACAAAGTACAATACATTCTTTTATATAGGGTTTAGTATCGGGATAGTAAGTTGCATATGTATTCTAATCGAAATGGTATTACTTCTCCATATACACTATTATGCTGGCCTGATACTTTATTAAAATAATTAGTATAAAAACACGGCCACGATCATAATGATTTGTTTATTTATCCGGTAAAAATGAACAGCACCGGTTTGTATGTTATCAGATTAATCGAAATTAGTTTGCTTATATAAATTGGTTACTGTTTGCATAATTTTGCCTAATGTGCCCATCATTCACCCGCTCCGTCCTTACACCTGGTCTTAATCAGGTGTATCCTTGAGCTCTGATATCGAGAGGCGATCAAATTTATTTGACGGGAATGTCTCGGGAGTAAATATGAATTACCCAAGACTTAGATTGCCACACACTCAAGTGTGTTGAAGTTAAGTTAAATAAATAAAATGGTAACTTATTTGGTCAAGCAATTTATGTGAAGAGATCATCACGCTCGCCGTATGATGCCGCAAATATTTTAAAAGCAATGCAATTCGCCCTTGAGGTAACCAGGTCGGATGGCCCGATGGGTCCAACAGCTTGTTGGACCGACTTTAATAACTCGTACCGTTGCGTACAAATTCTTGGACATACCCACAAAATGTGATTAGCATTCTTATCTGGACAGCCACAAGAAAATGTTGGCTGCTTAACAAGGCCAAACTGAGACAAGCTACCGGCAAAACCACCGTTGCCTGTAATAATCTGGCTACTGAAGTAGTCTGGAGTCAGCTTGGATATCTCCATGCGCCATTTAATATGTATACATAATTCTACCACAGGATGAAGGTCTTTTTTAACTGGTTTCCTTCTTTTCATCCACATGCAAAGCAGCTTAGGTCTGTATTTTGAAGAAGTTATATGTCATGAACATCACGGAATGACTGCATTTCTTTAAGAACTATTCGTTTATTTACTATACATAAATCTAGTTCTTACTAATTCAAAAATATGTTATATTGCGACCCTGTTATATTAATATTTATAACTAAACATCTATCCTGACGTATCTGTGCTATGACTTTTATTCGAGCGAGCGGGGGAAATTGCAAGCAAATATCCAATTTCATGACTTTCAATCAGCACCGATGGTCCACCAATCGCTCAATCCATTTGGCGTCTATACTTCGCTTTAAAAGTCCATCAAAACATTTTAATTTTATTATCTGTCTACAGGACATGGATCAAAGATTCTCATAGAAAAACACGTACGCTTTTCTATTCAAATATGGAGATGTTACATCAATACATAACTCACTAGATAGTTTAAAACTAAAAAAAAAGCTTGCAAGTTTGATAACCGCTGTCCGAAAGCTATGGGTTTAAACACCAAGTAAAATATATGCACATAATGTTCAAATTTGATCGAAACACTTCAATAACAACAACAAGACTGATAAATAAATTCTAATCACAATTATATGAATACACAATAAGTCCCAAACTATTTATCACCACCAATTGAAGCCAAATGCATGATTTTATTGTTCCACGTGTTGAATAAGCAGTTGTGACACCTCTGACCTTGACATTCGGTCCAAATTCAAAACCAGAACACATTAACTTGGAAAAATTAATAATTTATGTTATTCAATTTTATTGTAATCTTGAAACACTTTACTGACAAATTATTCGTAAGAATTTTTAAATTTGAATCTATCGAACCGGAAAACGAAATAATTTATCTGACCTGTACATCACACAGTGGCGTCAAAAGCTTTATTTTTCACATTTACTATATTCGCTCCCAAATTGGAGCATATGGATCTACACAGTGTGAACATATCCACTCCGAAAATGGAGTGTATTCATCTTCGCAGTGTGAAGACGTCTTGGCAAATTATTTTTCACGAGAATTGTTTGTCAGACAATTTCTCAGCCCAATGGGCACCCAGTCCTGCATTTTCAGATCATTAAAATCCAACAGATGCGAAATCGAACCCGCATTCCCCGGATTGTTAGCCGTGCACGCTACCAGCTACGCTAACCGGGGAGGCATATATATTACAATTGAATAAATACAGCCTTAATAATAATTATATTAAGGGTACACCCTACTACTGCAAATAAAATCCTTGACTTAGTAATAATTCATGATTTGTGTTATATTAAATAAAATGAATTGAACTATTTCTACGTTATTAAAAACATTTTAAAAATGTGCATTTAAAGAAGAGAAGATGTATTATACAAGTCACAGTTGATCTTAAATAGCAATGGATTTAACCGGTCGTTCGATGATAAGATAGTCTGCATGTTGGATGTTACTTACAATCATAAAAAGTTAAATGTCCTATGAGTATACAGTAATTAATTATTTACTGTGCTAGAAATCTAGCATTGAAATTCATTTACTGTGTATATTTTTTTTACAACGTTCACTATAAAATGGAGTATATTAATAACCCCGGTGTGAAGACTTATTGTATAGATTGACTTTCAGGAAAATCGGTTGAAACTAACCACCTAACATATAGGGTATCTAGTCCTTTATCTTAAAATAATCGTAATACAACAGCGAGATTCAAACTGAAACCTCTAACACCGAAACGCGTAAACTTACTAATCAGCCGCCTTGTTTATTGGACAAAAAAAATATTTACTTTAATAAGTCAGCCCGGTAGCAGAGATGAAGACTACGGATTCAATTCGCACAGTTGATCGATTTAAAAAAAAATCAACAATACTGCAGGGCTTAATAAATTTGCTGAGAACGATTTTTTTTGTTGTAAGAAATCTGTTGAAAAATCTATTCACATTGTTGAGTTCCATATGCCCCGGACATCTTTCCATTGTGATAGATAATCCATAAGTCACACTTTTGAAGAGGACATGGTATATATTTTTTAATATCATTAATAAAATTAGATGCTGAAATAATAGCAAAATAGCTTTTTTGGACAAGGCTGTTGAATTATAAAATGCGTAAATAATGTTCTGTAATTGTAGAAATATTTTTGACAAATGATTAAAATGAAGTAAAATTTGTTTAATTTTTAAATCGTATTTTTATTTAGCGAAATCAAGTCACTGCTGTGCAGCCTTGACATTCGAAAGAAAAATGTTAAAATCAATATACGGACTACGAGATAAGAAATTAGAATTTTAAACAGGACCGTTTTGGAAATAAATGCTAATCGATCGTCTGTGATCCGGATACCTGTCTTTTCGAATGCCCCGATGTGTTTAATAGAAGCTTTATAATAACAATACAAAAACTTCATTTTCGTTTGTTTTTTCCGAATGCCACGTGCTATTTCGTGAACAAGAGCCTCCGTCACGCAACGTGACTGACAAAAATACGTTTTTTTTTGCTTTTTTATTTATCATAGCCAGAGTTTTATGCCGTGCTTTACTGTTTTTTTTTCGTTCGGCTCGTTAATAAGTTTTATGTGGCTAAATCATGCGATTGTTTTTCGTATATAAACGCTAAGAAAATGCGTTCGCCATAGTACGCGGGCGCGCGCTGGGGAAAACGGAAATGTATGAATAAATTTCCCGTGAATTTCCCGACAGCCTTGCACGCATATTATGTACGTAAAACTGATGTTTCTGAATGCTTATTGTCTGTCAAAATGGCGGTTCGTAATCTATACGATTATGTTAACTTTGGAACAAAAACACATTCTGAAATAAATTTACTTCTGAAATATATTCAGTGAATAGTATATTGTATCCATGGTGCAGACTTATGAGTTTAACCACGTTTTTGGTCATTTTACAATATATTCATAATATATAAGAACGCTTCAGCGGGACTAGCAGTAGACGTCACAGATGCTCTAACCTTAAGGATATCATTCAATAGCTAAAAACATTACTGAAGAATTTAACTTTGTTTTTGCTTCCTGAAAAATCATTTTCTATTTTGAATTCTCAGGATATATACATATATATATATTATACTTCGCATTAAATATCCGATTAATACTAATCGTTGTATCATGTTTTATCATGTTACTTGCCACTCTGTTATGAATATGTATAATAAGCCGTAACGAATATGACTATCACATTCAAATTGTACGCGCCTGAAAGTGAATTCATAAGATCGTGAGTTATCAATAGTTTTTGTGATGAAAGCACACCCGAGAACATGCCAAGTCTACCCTCGAAAGTTGAAGTCGCAAGTTTTTGCAAATTTGGCTAGTGCTTTATGTTAGTAACGCCATGGTATATTGTTAGAGGAATAGTAAGTAATTGGGACTTATTAATGTAAGACATACATCATCTTCAGGCGGATTCTTCTTAGAATTCTTCTAGTAATTTCAACAGCGTCTATCGTTAGCTATGTCATGGCATACATCCGGATGTTGAAATGTGGTAGGTAGCAAGTAATAATGATGAATCCATAGTATGTCGAAAATACTGATACTAATGTAATAAATCGTTTTTAGTTGGACTGTTGGATATTTCCGTCGATGATCTTAAAGTCATGGTTCGGTGTCGAGTGGAATTGGGTGACGATGGCCTGGTCGGGGGACTGATTGGGCTAGCCTTGGACTTCGGCGTCCGTGGTGCGGTGGCCGGCGACGCGCGGAAGTCGGCCGCCGGCGTGATTCGCGAGCGGCCGTTGATCCCGGCCAGAGACCAATTGCTCCGTACCTACTTGCTTACCAACCAAACTCTAAATTGAACCAAATGGACCCTGATTCGGTCACCGCTTCAATTGGGCGACAGGGTGCCCACAAAACATCGTCTCACAATGCAAACATTATTATATGTTTAGCTTCTTAGCTCTTATGCCGGGTCCAGACGTGTGTAGTCAAATGCGAATAGTATAAACACGATACGATCTTGATGCAAGTTCTGTTGTTGTAGTGAGTGACCAGTGCTTACTAAAAATATACCGATTCTAAGATCTTTACACTATATCTATTCCTCATAAAAATACTACAATTTCAATTATGCCATTACAAAACAAAACATTGATCAACATCAAAATAAATAATTATTTTGTATTAAATCTAGGACCGGCATATGCGGGTGTATTGGATGACGTTGGTATTGTGTTAGACATAGTGAGGTTTTAATGTCTTAGTTTAAATTTAAAGTTACTGCGAATTTGTAAGAATGTGTATAACATTACCACACGTAGCTGTTCCAATCTCAGTATCGAAAGAGCACTTGAGATCAAATTTTAACGCATAGGACTAATTTATGTGACATTTCATGTGTTTTTGTGAATAGCAATATACATAATCTTTCGTTTTTTTTATAAAATTGATTAATTATCGAAGAGTAGTGTTTCAATATTGAAATCAACTATTTTTTTCTAGACTAAAATGTATGATATAATTGTAATGACTTCCACATATCATTGATAAATCTATCTAGTATTTATATTAAAAGAAATAATAACATTTTTAAAAATAATAAAAGAATGGCTTTGAAAATAAGGCAACGAGGCTGTGGGATGTGTAGAATGGAGGTTGACTGGGTCCAAAGAAGCACTCTCACTTAATCTTTAAGTACGGTATATTATTGTTGAAACAGATGCATATAACGAATTAAGATAGATCGATTAAATGGCGCGAAGGGCGACGGAGCGGCAACGGAGCTCTGGTACTGAAGTGTCGAAGAGAACTGACGAGAAAGAGAAAGAGCTCGGCCGTGCGTCGCTTCTTAAGTGTTGTCGTAATGTTGGTGATACTGCGCCTCGGTGCGTCAGCTGTATTTGCTATTATTTGAATGTTGTGGCACTTGTCAGCGATATGCATAAAACTTCACTGATGTTTACATCACTAGCTGTCAATACTTTATGGCACTGTCCGAACGTAATCAATGTATGCACGCCACACGTCCATACTACTCAAAGGGTTAAGATTAATATTAAAATCAATATGTTTATGTTGAAAGTGTCACATAACTTTCGGGTAACCCTACAGTTTCGCACAAGTTGGGTGTTTGTGAGTATAAAATATAAATAGTGCCAGAGTAAGTAGATGTCAATTGATCTCGCTACGGAGTCAAAATTAATAATGACGTCACATCTCATTCCCTTTCTCTCCACACTATCTGCCTCCATTTGAAATAGACACCAGATATCATATGAACTTGCTCCAGAATCTTTGTTATGCCTGGAATGTTGTAAAACAGTACAACTATCATAGACAACATATCTGGTTTTAAATGTCAAACACTCTGTATTATAATTTTAGTCGACGAATTTATTACAAAAAATGTATTTATTCGAGTATCAAAAGAAATAAAAATCAATACAATATCATGTTACATATCACAGTTCGCGCATTTATCTGTATACACACTTCATATGTTTATTTCTAATACGATGAATTCATTACGGCACAAATATAACTCACAGTTTTATTAAGTAAATCATAAAAGTATAATTCATTAGTTCGAAGCAGGCTAGAGAGTGGATCGGTTGTTTGGGCCCC
>JAGVSQ010002723.1:0-23710 GCA_022683975.1 Rhyacophila evoluta | reverse complement strand
GAATTTAAAATCAATTTCCATCAAGCACCATCAGTCGAAAATGTTAATTATTTAAGTAATATGTTTCTATTTCGTATGGTTATAATATAAACTCATAAAAATGCTGTGCCTACGTGGAGTTATCCAGCCACTGACCAATCATTTAGCGACTTGAAATGAAATAATAAATATTACTAATATGGGTCCCTTAATTTATTAAAATTGCTTTATATTAATTAGCATGCTCGATTTGAGCAGCAAAAAACACTTAAAGTCAGCTTTGAAAGTTAATATTTTTATTACAAAATGAAATTTAAATAGTTGTATATACAATTTAATTATTTAAATAGATTAAAAATCTAATAGGACAGTTGCTGTGTAGTTGGATAAAGGTTTTATTTTTTTAATCGGTGCAAGTATGGCCTCGTATGATTGAGGTGAGCTTAATTAGCTAGGTAGATAAAAGTAACCTAAAATGGGCCGATTTCCAGTTTTTACAAAATAATTTAAAAAACCACACATCAAATCAAAAAGTTATTAATGAATAAGTTATGCAACGTATTATGTATAAAATGAGTACAGCATGATGTTTTTTAGCGCAGTGGTCTAAGTACCTGTTTGAGTTTTGTTTGCGGATGCATATTCAAGGCAGATGTGACTGTGACTGTTTTCGATGAAGCCATTGCGGTGTTTGGTAGAATTGCATTCGTTTTTGCCCACCGTCGGCAAAAGATCGCATACTTAAAATATGAATTCCACTCGAGAGAGATTTAAATATTTCAGGTTAAGTTTAATAAATGAATTAAAAATTGAATATCGTCGCCAATATTGCAGGAACACGTATCTTGATTTTTCGGCTTAAGTCACTTTGTAAAGTATAGTTTATTTTTTATGTATACATTTTTGCGCTAACACATACATTTACATGACGTGCTGAATATAAAAACGTGCCAATAATACAAGACATAGCAAAAAATAAAATTTTACTTTATAAAGTTACTTAAATCAAAAAATTAAGATGTGTGTTCTTGCAATATTGGCAACGATATATATATGTATAAAACACACATAATATATATGCGCATTAAATATACTTTCAGCAACAATTTACTTTCAGAGCAGATAAATAAAAATGTTTTTCATCCAGTCATCGATGCACCTAAAAATGTAAGAGATTTATTCGGAATGTTGACTGTTTATCCTTTTTATACTATTAAATAAGAGGTTATTATTTTAAGGTATTTTTTAATTTATAGCCCTGGTGCAAATTTACATGCACTGAAAATTCCAATTGGGGAAAGTAACTCCTGGACAAATTTGTTACGTTTAATATCACTCCCACGTGTAATAAAAATTGACCATCGAAGCAGGTCATTCGTGCATTTTTTCGGTGACCCTACGCTCCCCGTTCACCCCAATAAGTGGTATTGGTCACCCAAAGGGGAACCCGAGGCCTGCCCGGACCAAAAAGGCTGTTGAATTTATTTTCCGACTCCGAAGTGAACAATTGAATTTTAAAAGTAAACGGAATACGCCATTCTGAGGTAGGAATATTTGAGCGTTACATTTTTGCCCAGGTATGCTCATTTAATATTTAGTTCGATTGGAGAGGCGAGGCAGCACGGAGGTATGGTATAAATCTTTGCGTAAGCCCGGGTTAAACCGGGGCGTATTCCCGGTTTAAGCCGTGTCTAACACAGGACCCGTGAATTTGAGTCACACATGTTTTTCGCCGAGCGTTTTGTACTGGAGGTCTCTATTTTGTAAACTAAGTCTACATACTTTTTATTTGACTTATATCGTCATATTGAATTATATAATTTAAGCCAGTGCATTAAATGGAATATTGGCAAAAAAGAAGTAAAAAAAATAAATAGTCAAGCTCAGATTTAAATAACAGCAAATAAGATATAGGAGGCACAACGATTTTATTTGCTCCAGGGTGCTGAATATGTAGCTAAGCCACTATCAACAGCCAACATGTCTTTGTGACTGTCCAGAACACCATGCTAATCACAATCTGTGGGAATGTCCAAGAATGTGAACGTAGCGGGATGAGTTACTCAAGTTGGTCCAACCAGTTATTGGAACCATCGGGGCATCCGACTTGGTTACCTGCCACAAGGGCAAATTTCATTGCTTTTAAAAATTTACGGCATCATTCGACGAGCGTGATGATCTATTGACATAAATTGCTTGATCAAATAAGTCTCCATATTTTTTCAATTAGCTTTTCATTATTCTATTTATGTTAACTTTACCACACTCAAGTGCATGGCAACCTGAGTTTTGGGTAATTTATATTTACTTCCGGGACATTCTTATCGAATGAATTAGGTCGCTTCTCGATATCAAACCTCAAGGATGCGCCTGATAAAAACTAGGTGTAAAGACGGGGTGGGCACTTTGGGTGGTGACTAGTAAGTTAATTGACCAAACTTTTGACTGATCTATTACATTATATAGCATCTTTCGGTCGAAATCGGTTTTTTTTTTGAAGATCTATAGCATTGGTGCAATATTGAAACAATAATAGTACTGTAAATTATTATATTTATGTATTTGATATCTCCAAAATTGATTTATTTAAATCACAAATAAATGCAAATGACAACCAAAAAAATGCATGTTGATGTTTATTGAATAATTATTAAAATATCCTATAAATATAGCTCACTATTATGTTGAAAGGTTCATTTTTTTACGTGCATTTATTTGAAAAATTTGCAATGTTCGTATGAATCATAAATAAGGTTAACGTGCACTTTAAGTGCTAGAATGAAGAACGCTTGAAAGTTTCTACAAAAGGCTGTATAAATTCATATTATTTACAAATCGGAGCCGATTCGGTGATGAAAAATTACTTTTTTTGTGAAAATTATTTGTCTTAGTTTGCAAAGTAAGCTTTTAAATAAGAAAAAAAAATATGAAGTAGGTTTTAAAATTTGTGCTATTGATTTTTCTGATTTTAAACGTAAATGAAAAATTAAACGACACTCAGGTAGTCGCATATTATATTTACAAAAATATTATTTATATGACATTTCTTAGCGAACTTGTATATAATATTGATTGTTTTTTTTTACAAAGAAGTGGTTATTTTTTTGAAGCATATGCAAACCAATAAAATATATAGATAAATTTTATATATCATTTTTGTTTCCAAAGTAAGTTTTCCAATGGTTCTTCACAATGTAAAGATATCCGCACCAAAAGTAGAATATATAGATCTTCATAATGTTTTGAAAGTTTTTTTAACGAGATTTTCTGTCAGACAATTTTGCAACCCAGTGGACAACCATTTCTACATTTTTGGATATCGAAAAAACCCCACAGATGTAGAAATCGAATCCACATTCCCTGGATCACAATGTGCGCATGCTAACCTCCACGGCAGGGTTTCCCAAACTTTTTCTGAAATGGAACACTTTGCAAGCCCGGAAATAATAACGGAACCCTTAGCTTATTTTTTAGGCCGGGTAATTCCTACTAGTAAAACGATATTTAAATGTTTGCAGTGTATAAAATCTTTCCAAATTGTCGCGGAACACAGTTTGAGAAACCCTGCTCTACGGTATTGCGGAGATTTATTTTGTGTTATTTCAAATACAATATACACAGACAAAAATATTTTAGTTGTTTTTATCAAACTTTTTCTAATTATATAAGTAAAGTTCATGGTAAATATTGAGAAATTCATATTATATAGAATTTAATTATTAGTTATTTTAGAAAGGAAAAGCAAATGATATCCATATACTGATTTAAAAACGCGTATAAATTGGATCGTTCGTTATTCTTGTATGAAGTGTAATAAATTCAATACTCTTGTATGGATCGATACGTATTAAATTAAATAAAGAATACAGTGGCGTAGTTTTCAATTGAAAGCCTTGTGTATACTTCGTTCAGGTTACGAAAATAATAAAAAAATAAACATACTCTTTTATACTCGTATAAAAGAATTCCCCACTCAAACTCCGTAATTTTTCTAAAAGGATATTAGGTTTTTAGGAAGAAAATAATAAAAAAGCTTGTTTTTTTGTTGATTTTTAGCGTAGGAAGAAGATAATGTATAATATATTAGTTGAAATATTCTTAAAAATTAAGTATCTAAGTAAAAAAAAGGTGAAAAAATGCATGATTAACAACATTATACATAATATATAAGGGTATCAGTGGCATCAGTGTGAAGTTTGAAAGAGTACTGCTCTTCGTGAATTAATATTTAACAACAAAACAATTGTCACAAAATGAGGAAGGTAATGGTTTTTACACCATTCAGAGATCCCGCGTATTGAGATAAATGAAATCGAGAAGCAGAAGAGTTTTGCAGGAAACCAAATTGTATTTATCACGATCCTATAAAATGTTACAGACATATTTAATTATGCTATGTTGTAGGAACGCTCATCTTGATTTTATAGTTTAAGTCACTTTGTAAAGTGTTTGTTTGTAAAGTTTTATTTTTTTGCAATCTCTTGTAGTATTAGTAAATTTTTGCGTTAGTATATATGTTATTATAACGTGTATAAATTATGTGTTAATATTAAACTGTGCCAATAATACAATAAAAAATAAAACTTTACTTTTACAAAGTGACTTAAGCCGAAAATCAATATACGCGTTCCTGTAATATTGGCGACGATTGATTCCCATATCTGTAGGATTTAAAAAATCCAAAAATGCAGGAATAGATACTAATTGAATTGAGCAATTATCTGACAACCAATTTTCGTGAAAATAATTTTTCAAGTCTTGTCTTCACATTACAGAGATAAGTCATATACTCAACTTTCAGAGCAGACATCTTCATAATGTATAGATAGATCCATCTTCGGAGCGGACATGGTATGAATATAGATATATATATATATAATATTTACTTTCATCTGGGGATATGGAAAATATAGATTTTTGTAGACTTATCAAAATATATTTGCACATTTTTTTAACGTGTATAAGTTGTCAATCATTCATCTCACGCATAATAATGCGACCAGAAGAGATCATTACTTTGCTTTTATGTAGAATGTTACTGTGTGTCTAAATTGAATTTATTGCACGGGTAAGTTTGTTAACACGGGTAATTATGCAATATAATATCGTCGTATTACTGGCAAAAGATGTTAAAGTAAAAGAGTGAGTTTTGAAATAATCGAGTTTTAATGGGTGATTCTCTCTGTTAAATAGATTAGATCATTATACCTTAAGAAATTGTCGTACAATGTATTTGATAGAGAGACTCAACCACTAAAACTCGATTATTTCAAAACTCACTTTTTTACTTTGACGTCTTTTGCCAGTAATACGACGATATATTATGGTAAATATAGTGGTTTTTGCAGTTGACATAAAATTCAAAACTATACTTGGACTTCAGTTACAGTATTTCTAAAACTTTTTGCGCGCCCCGCAATTTAAAAAGCTTCTCAAACAATAAAGTTTATTAGAAACAACACCACCTTAATAAATTAAGGTTCCACTGTCAAATAAAAATAATTTTGTCTCGTCGGTAGTCAGGAGGTTAGCCTGGGCGCTTTGCATACGGGGATTACTGGTTAGATTTCCACATCTGTTGGATTTCAAAAAGTCTTAAAATCCGGAATGGATCCCCAGTCAATTATCATAAAAAATAATCTGTCAAGACATGTCTTCACATTCCAGAGATCCACATGTTTCACTTTCGGAGTAGATATTACAATTAATATTGTTATTTATATATCTACTGTAGAAAGGAAAAAGGACGTAACCCACACAGAACAGATTTTACAAGAGACACAAAATCTTTTATTTAATGACCAAACATTTTTCAAACATTAGAGCTAAATTTAGATGCTAATTCGACATTTTCAGCTTACATCCTTTTGACATAACCTGGATTAAGTTGTATAAATTGTGATTATCGATTAAAAGCTATTTTAAAAAATTGGGGGTTACGTACTTTTTCCTTTTTACAATCGATATTCAAAGCATCAATTTTAGATAATGTGTAATACGTGTTATTTCTATCTCACGATTTCTTGAAATGATTTAATTTTTATCTTATCATAATATTACAGACTTCCTCAGAGATCCACTTTTGGAGCAGACAAGGCGAAAAAAATATTTACGTGATTATATATTTTTACATAATACTACTAATACTAGTATATAATGTTCGCTCAATAGATTCAAGTATTCCAAATTCCTTATTTAAGCTAACTTTTTCTTATCAGTAATTATGAAAATAATGTTCATCGTGGGTATATTGTTAGAACGTTAATAACTTTGCTCCTCAGACTGGCAAGCACTAATTCGCAGACTAAGACTTCAATGATTACCACTTCAAGGGAATTATCGGATCTAATATCATATTACAGAACTATTCTATGATCCCAGCTTGAGAAACAATGCTTTATCGTACAATTAGGAACTACTAATATATTATATATCAACGGAATTGTACTAGTTTTGAATGATTTTTAGTACAGTCAAACATATTTTTTTTTAATCATTGACATAACGTAATAAAAAGCGATTTTTTTTTTTATTGTCATCTAAACCAGTGCTTCCCAAACTTCAAACTGCCATGCTACGAACTCGCTAACATAAACAATTAAAGACGTAAAAAAAAAAAAAATTAACATTCACCGAATAAAACAAAATTCGAAAAAATTGCGGCCCACAGGGGTGACTCACAGTTTGAGAAGTACTGGTCCAACTCATGTTTTTATATCATTAGTTGGATCTAAGCAAACTCTGTAATTCTAAATTATTTAAAACTGGTAAACTTCCATAGGTGAGATCACCGTTAGCGACCCGGGTTTCGCCTTTCTGCATCTTCAGGCTTCATTATATGCGGGTAGCGAGCAAACACATAACATACAAACTGTGTAAGATTTATTACTTGATTAACAATAATTTTACATAGGTATCAAATAACAATATCCTTATACAAATATGTGTCGACTGATATCAAACGACGCTAAGTCCACTAAATGTTAAGCTGAGAAAAATGCAGTTTTATTGTATCTTGTAAAAAAAATAATACAAGGTTTGAGATTTCGCTAAATTATAGAATCTAGCAACCATGATGGAATCTATTTCTTTGAAAGGTAGCATTTTGAAAAAAATAGATTGTAATTAAGTAAACTTAATAAAATATAGCTGGAGTTAAATGAGTTTGAAAAATACTGTGATGTTTATACGTGATTTCAATATATAAAGAATTGACTTTTGTGGGTTTGAAAAACATATTCAAATTTGCATACTGTATTAAATGTATTTTATTTTTGATGTGTAGACTTAACGATTTTTGATATCAATCAACACATTTTATAGTTCTATCGTTTAACTGCTTTATCAGTTTTCTTTTACTCCCTTATTGTTCAAAATATAATATGAAGTAAAAAGTGAATACTCTTTATAATTAACACAGTATGGGTTTCTGAATGTTGGTCATAGCCGTGGAATTAAATCGAACTAATGGATTTTAAAGTCTTGCCATGTCGTGATATTGAAATATTTTCATACAAAATTGCACACGAGCTTTCAGTCAATTTCTAAAACGTAACGCAGGGATTGTCATTTCACTTTTTTATTAATTGAGTTAACGTTTGCTTGATAGGGATACACTTTATAATGGTTAAATAAATTTATTTATAATAAAAATGCTATAAAATTCAAACTCTCATTTTTTTAAATGATCTAGCTACTAAAAGTTTAATTTTTTTAAATAAACTTTCTCTATATTATGAGGGGGGTATTTTCAAAGTAAACTTATTCCACTAAGCTAACTTGTAGATATGAAAATTTGAACAAGTGTTTTTGCATGAAACAAGCATTTGGAATGAAAGCCAGTAGAAAAAATCAATTTAAAAAATATTTAAAAGATAAATGAACGTTGAAAAACATACTATGTGATTATTTTATACAAAAAAATACTTTTCAAAATCTTCTTTTTTACAATTTAGTTTAGTGGAATAAGTTTTCTTTTGAATTTTGACACAGTGGAATAAGTTCACTTTGAAAATACCCCTTATTTATTATTTTATATTTCATTTAGCCACAAGACGAGTTGGAGCAAGTTTATTTAAGGCCATCAAATTAAATGATATATGTAGTATCCCAGTGGGCCACGTTAATAATTTGTTATATCTATTGTAATGATGATAAAAACTTCTGATATATCTGTGAGAAGTGATAATTATGTTTTATTACTTCATTAGTTTATTGTACGGCTTATAACATGTAAATAAAAAAACACACCGGTAGCGAATAATTGGGATACCAGTTGCTAACATACTAGTAAGCGCGATTACACATGCCAGCCGCTGGGAAGATCGCTATTATTTTCGTATCTGCTATGATTCAACTCTTTCATTTGTGAGTTATTTTCTTATACACACGTTTTTAACACGAAAACCTTTTATACCTATCAATTCGACTAATATCATAAAATCAATCGAATTGGCTATGCCGATTTGTAAACAATGCTGTTCTATTTCCAAACAACGAACAAAATGAACTGAGAAGTTATTCTAAATTGATAAGAACGTGTATTTAATATTATAACACGTAGTCGCTATTATTTTGGAATAAAAAACACTTGAGAAGAAATTTAAGCCGATAAGACTAAATTTTATGTGTTTTTGTGAGCACAAAAACTTTCGTTTCTTTACAAATCATAATAATTATAGAAAGAGCAGAGAGATTAATTCAATGCCGAAGTCAACTTATTTTTTCTAAAGGTCAAATACTACAAAGAAATTCAAAAAGTGTTAATAATTCAATTTTAAATTAGATAACAGATTGATTATGAAAAAACATTTTACTCAATAAATATGTATTTTTCTATACCATGTTTATTCCCAAAGTAGAGCGTATGGATATACACAGTGTGAAGATATTCACTCCAAAAGTGAGGTATATAAATCGTCGTAATGTCAAATCTTGACAGATTATTTTTTACGAGAATCGTTAGTCAGACAATTGCTCAACCCAACGGGCATCCACTCGTTCATTTTTAGATTTTTAAAATTCGACAAATGGGAAATCGAACATGCATTCACTGCGCACGCTACCAACTACGCTTTTGGAGCGAACGTGGTATAGATAGAAAATAGTTACGACATGCAAGTTAGTGGCACGTGTATCTGCTCCATTACTTCAGTGATTATGCCAGACAGTGCTTTTAAAACTAAGAGGCTCGGCCCGTTGGAGAACCGACAGGGGATTTGCCAGACTTTTGTGCCTTTTGTACAGCATTTCTGAGACTAAACAAGAGAATTCGTTGACATAATAAAACATTACTAATTTTAGTAAGAAAATGAATTAGTTTTTCATGAAACAATGCGTGAGTCGTACATCAAAATGTTTCGAAAATCGTGGATTACACTAGGCTTAGGTTGATTGAGTTGGAGTCAAGAGCTTATACGTTAAGTATTTCTCATTTCTTCTACGTTAAACTTGAAATAATAGATTTTGTCATATTGAGTAAATGCTTTTTTCTATACCTAGAAATTTACACCTCGTAGATTTAAAACACTCTTCGTTTTTAAGCTAAAACTTTATAAATGGACCCGGAGAAGTAGATTCAGAAATTGATTATTTAATAATATCAACGTATGTGACTAAATTGGTAAGTGTCGGCATATTGGTAGAAGAAGTATTGGATGCAAATATCGTATTTGTATAAGACATTAGATACCCTATGAGTTTTCATAAAATCACCTAAAAAATCATCAGTCAAGTCGTTACATTGTGAAGATCCGTATGTAAAAATATTTTTATCATCACCGTTAGACATAAATGCATTTCAGGCTTTTGGTTTTTTGAAAGCAGGATAGATTTCTAAATTAAAAGAATGATTGTTTTGTCGGCTTCGTTGGCGCTTTTAGAGATATGAAAGATTTGACTAAATATATTTATGACCGTTCTTCTTTGTCGTAATCTTCAATTGCGGTCATTTTACTGCAAAGTTGCGAGACCTTAAACACACGATGTCTCACTAAAATATTCCACCAGATAAATTTAAGGAATCCCTGACAGCATCTAAATTCATACCATGTTAGTTTAAAAATCAATGTAATGAAAATACAAATAAAATTTACAACTATGCTTACTCTGTTCTAGAATCTATCTTATTAAAAAGTTTTCCTACTTTATGTATTTATTATAAATCTCCTACGATTAAAATGATGTTCTTACGCAACGGAAGCATTAATTATTATTTACAGACATTTTATGAAATTAAGGACATGTGTGTGCGTGTGTGTATAAGACAGTATTGGTATTTACGATGGGAAGCATAGGTCACTCATTTGAATGATATTATTACGTTTCAGAGAGAAAAAAGGAGAATTTTGAGCATTTGAATCAATGAATGATATCTGTCCTGGAATGTCGCTTCTTTGTTTCCGCCATTATTTTTTAATTTATTCTAAATATTTTACATTATTTAATTTTAATTTAATAATTATATGATGTTTATTACTGATAACAATAATTGCTACGGTGGATTTTGCTTAATTTGAATTTAAAACCGACATTTTTGGTCGAAAGAGTGTATGAATCTACACAATTTGAACACATATCTAGGCAGATTATTTTTCATGAGAATGGTTGTCAAATAATTGCCAAGCCCAATAGTCATCCAGTCTTGCGTTTTTAGATTTAAGTCAGTCAGGTGAGGAAAACGAATCCGTATTCTCCGGATACGAGACGCGCACGCTAAATGTTTACCATATATTATTATAAACATTTATACTTCCATAAGTATTTGAATTGTATTTAAGTCGTCATTATTTGACGGAATATTAATAGAGAAGATTGATAATAACGAAATGCTTAAGCTTAATATAATATGACGAAATTTCAAGTTGCAAAGAAAATTGAATCCGATAAGACGGTTAGTGATGAAATAACGGCTAACCGACCGTCTCTTCATCTACCTTGAAGGAAACAGGACAATCCTAATTAGCCGAAGACCAGGCGGCCCTCGGGAATCGAACCGGGGACTCCTCCCTTCTAAGCAATAGGTACGTAAGCACAGTTTAGTTGCTAAGCCCCGACCACTTTAATCTCTCTGTTAAGTCGGCTTTATGACAACGCTTTCCGGCTTACATGGCGAACTGTACATATTATATAAATATATAGTTAATTGCGAAAGGTGAACCAAGACTCCTTTAACAGGTGTATATAATAGAATACTTGACTCAACATAGGATTTACAAGGGATCGCTTTCAGGTCCAACCGAGTCGCGTAAAACGAAAGCATTCTATTATTTTATATACACGATTGATATAATATATATATTATACTACACGACAGTTCGACGTATGAGTAGATGAGAATTATATATTTAAAAATGCATAATATACCACGAATTATTTATATAAAACGGTAAAACTTATTTCTAAAACTTTGATAGGTGAGCATATAGCTCAATTTAATTACAATTTGTAAGATACACATATAATTTATTAGTCTTATAAACCAGTCCTTTCCTGGATTGATTCAAATCAATTTTATTCATCCCGTTAGTAAAAAAGTATTTCAAGACTGACTGTATGCAACATTTTTAGTTTAATATTGATCTTCAATGATAATATTTAAGATTAAAAGTATGACAATTGATCTAGAAATAGTAGTTTTAATAATATTTGAAAATTTGACGTTGGTATTAGTTACCATTTTTAAAAAGTATTTGTGACAGACAGACATACAGGTGTGTTTTCTCTGTTATAATATATACACATACTAAATCTCTTAAAATTTACAAGAAATATGACTTTTTAAATAATTTAATTTGTCTAACAATTAGTAATCTAGAATTTTCCTATACTGTCAAAGAAGTCTTGATAATGGTGAAATAATAAAAATAATTTTAATACAAACCCAATCAACTGTTTGATTTACGATATAAAATAATTAACTATGTTAGTTAATGTTAACTTCATTAATGATTGATTAAATATTAAAAAGTTTTCTTTACGAAAACTCCTTGGAGACGTCAATTTTTTTTACTTACTAAGTTTCATAGAAGTTTTATTCGATAGATTATTGCTTTATTGTTTAGTTAAAATAGAAAATATATTTAGGTTTAATGTATTAAAACTCATTAATTATGAAATTGTGGTAAACTAAAGCGAACAGGTAGGATTAAAATTAGTTTTGATATTTTTTTTTTTATCTTTTAACGATAGTTTTTATGAATATATTATGTTCTCTTATAATCTTATTTCAAATAATGCCCCTAATTTTCTAAATATAAAATACATTAAATTATTTTAATAAAGTGTTTTTAAGTAGAGATTAGAGCATAGAATGAAGAAATTATTTAGTATTGGATTAAAACAGAAGATAACATTTTTATAAGAAATAGTTGAATTTTGTAATAAAAAATAAATGACTATGAAAAAGAATAATTAAAAATATTATTTTTGTATACGCATGACTTCTGATGAGTTGCAATGAAATAAAAACAACCTAGACACCCAGATAACAAAATAATTAATAGCCAAATTTTAAAGTTGTGTAGTAGTAACCTTAGTATGTAAATATAAGCCTAGAGGTCACTGGTTTGATGTGGTGGTATTTATAAATATAGTTTATAGAACATATGGTGTTAAAAACATTAATTTATTAGTAGTTTGATGCATATATTGTAATAAATTAATATTTTAATGTAAAATTATTCAATTAATTGCAATGGCATCTATTAATATGTTACTAGAACTTCTGTTAAAAACATCATCAAATGTATAATATAAAATATTATCGATCTTTTCTTTTAATTTATGTTATTTAAAAATACATATACCCTGTTTTAAACAAAAATATTAAGAAAGTCCATAGTAAAAATAATGACACGTATTATCAATAAATTAACAATTAATTATTACCATACAGTATACCCACTTTTATAAAGCTACCATGGAGTGTATTGATTCTATACACGAACAGTTTACTTACAGTCCGGGGATTGTCAATCCATGGCGATGATTATGGTCAATCCAAAATGATGATTAAGATTCACCCAGCATGCGAGGCGAATATGACATGCAATACGAGCCCATCAATGAGACTGACAGTACACAACTGTTGATGCGGACTGTATAATGTTAGACTTAGTATTAATCATCGTCTTGGACTGACAATTCCCTGGATGTAGATGGACTGTAGGTGTATGGGTACCATTAGAATTCAATGAGTCTAGATTATTTTATGTATTTTTAATTGATGAAAGTTAATTATTTTATCTTTATGTTTCCAACGTCACTCGCCTTTCGTAATTTATCTTTTGTCAGAATTGTAGCAGTGAGTTTCTCGAAAATTTGTGAAATATAATATTCTCTTGGGTTTGGCAGCCCAGCGGTATATACTAATTTACCTGCAAAGAACATCAATTATTATTTGGACGTATTCTGGCAAGCATTTTCAAATATTCATGTGAGATCAACCCTTTAATATACTGAACGGAAATAACAATAGCTCTATCAAAGATTTCTGGGTAAGTCGAGTATATTTCACTGAAATGAATAAACATTCAAATGTAGTCTGAAATTATTAACAAAATTTTCATTTGACCTAATCACGGCCACAAAAGTACACGCCTGAATATGACTGTTTTGAATTATGAATGCATTTAAACTAAACTCTTTCCTTTATTCTAAAAGGACATTGAAATATCTTTACAAATTAATTAACCGAGACAAACTGAATTCTTTCAGTGCTGCTCTACGGTTGTGAAACGCGGCAGCCAACAAATGCCCAAAACAACCGTATTCTGAGCTTTGAGAACAGATGTCAGATATAAGAAAGTAAGAATTGGAGAAAGAAAGGTAATTCTTCAAGAATCGAGCCATTTATAATAAATGAACAGCATGGATTCAGAATAGGCCGATCAACAGAGACCAACTTAATGGTCTTTACTGAGTATGTGTCATTTGTTGTCGACATTTGTTTTTCATTTCCCGAACATCAGACGGATGGTCGATTCGACAAACCAATCCTAAAGAGACGATATGTTCTTCTTGGAGTACGATACCAGTACTTAGTTCATGTCAAACCATTCTAAATTAGATAACAATAATTCGCGTATATATGTAAAAACGATTAATTCCAATTGATATCAAATGAGTTACATCCCACAGTTTGCGAAACTCGTATGTAGTAGACACACCTTGATCAACAGCTAGTCTTCTTCTTTCATTACATTTGTGGTGTCCGTGAATAGGAGGCGATGCTAATTTTTTACTGTGTTTCATGTCATTCCATAAGTTCATGAAAATTTAAGTATGAATTATTTCGTTGAACAACAACCTGTTTGTAGAGTGGTGTCCAATTTTGATTTGTACAATTCAAGTGGTAAGTTCGTCCTCGATTTTTGTGAATATTAGACATGAATAAGGACCCTTACAATATGAATACATGTATTTTGAGTTATTTTACGTACAGTTAAGTTGAAAAACATATTCTAAAGCAGCGGCTCACAATCTATTTGGGCTGTGTCCCAATTTTGAGTTTAAAAAATTCTGTGCCTGCCCAATTTTTTTAAGTTTCACCCTATCTTGAGATTTATTACTACTACATTTATTTATTCAGAATTTTTTTATGCGTAATTTATACTTCCGTTCCTAGTAGGTTACGTATTTTATATTGATTGTGCCTCCCCTAGAGTTTGATGTGCTTCCCCTGAAGGTCTGGAGGGCCATATGGGCCCCGGTTGAGAATCGCTGTCCTAAAGTATTGTAAATGTTAAAAAAAGCCTAATGCATGCTTAACTACAGATTACGAATTTGGCGTAAAATAATATGTATATATTATACCACGTACGTTTCGTAAGTAGAAAATGTAGATCTACACATTATAAAAACATGTCTTGCTCGATTATTTTACACGTTAATTAGTTGCCGGCAAGCCAAGGCATCCAGAACTGTAATTTTGGATCTTTAAAACAATCCGATGAATTTGGAAATTGAAGCCGCATTCCTCGGATGCGACGCATGCACGTTAACTTCTCAGCTACCTGGGAGATATAATAATTATTGTACAGATGAATGAAGATGTCACAAGGTTTATATATAATATTAAGTACACACTTACAGTAAAAATATACATTTATTTTTATAAGTCTATTTGAGAATGAATGCAGGTGCTGTAAGCATCTTTATAGCAACGATCGCGATGTTTTGAATAAGTCTCTCCCCAAAGATATATTTTTTTATTACAACTGTAATGGACATGTATTTATTGTGAGCTCTGGCAAAATGCTATTCGCGGAGTATTTTTTTATACGCGTATTATAAAAAACCTCAATAACAAGTGTCCCGTTTTTGAAGAGAAACCTTTCATACGAAAATATTGGGAGCTTTTTTATACCTTAAAATGATCTTACTGAATATGTTTACCTCTTTTAACTTGACCGAATAATTTATACTTTTCAATAAAGTCAACTTATAAAATACTTACTTACCTTTTAAACTATTACTGTCCGGCTGATAAATATATAAAAAAACGAAGACAATATTGTAAAATAAGATTAAATAAAATGAATAAAAGCTTAAATATAATTAATTAAATAATAAAAAATTACCAAAGAAAAAAGAGAAGTTCTACCAAGTAATTTAGACAGATCCTATTCTAAAAATGTGTACAACAGCATCCATCTAAAGCCATTCTTAAATAAATGGAAGATATCAATAGACGAAGCAATCTCGTTAAATTCAACAATTCTTTCCACATTGGCACGAGTACTGGAAGTTTAGTTTTGTATTTAGGAATAAAAGGCAACTGATGTTCTTGATTTCTCAGGTAGTTATTAGGGATATACAAACCAATATTACCCACAGTGGCAAAGTTATCAATTGAGCAACGCATAAGTCGAAAAAAATGCGTCACCAAATACATATTCCTCGGTAGTTTTGGGCTACAGTAAGAAAGAATTCCCAAAATAAAAGCATTTGATAAAATCACTGATAGTATCCGTATACCCAAAATTATTAAGGTCTCAGAAATTTCTTCTGAACCCTTTCTACCATAAAGTCGTAGGTCAACTGTTCCGGAGCCTAAAAAAACGATCCACTCTCTAACATACTTCAAACTTATGAATTGTATAGAGTATTGAGTATTATAACTTCTGAAAAAATACTGGCCGTACGCAAAATGAAAGTCTATATGGACTCATATGTATCAGAGGGAAAGAGAGGAAGTATTCTGAGCGGTTGGAAAGAGTATTGCAGGCTTTGAGTGACATCTGCCCGAGAATGTCGTTTTTGTGTTTTCGTCTTTATTTGAAAAAGGAAACGGAATAAAAATTAAATAAGTAATACAACACGATTAAATAGAACTTTTTGCTTATAACTTGTTTGATTCGTGGAGTAATTGCACGTATTTATAAATCGTTTCAAACTTAAGGTTGAAGGCTAGGATTACGTACCTGTAAATATTCTCAGAAATGAAAATTCGAAATGATGATTTATTTTACAAACATAATTAAAAAGTTTTCTCTAATTATTAACGTGGGTATTTATCCAATTATTTAAACTCACATAACGTGGGCACATGCAAACAATATAGGGTTATAATAATTTCAGAGTATTTTGTTAAACAGAGGTAAATTACCATGAAAACAGAAAAGTAATTGATATTACCGACATTTCAGTGGCTTCAATCTTGTTATTATATTATACTGTTACTGAGTAATAACATATATTATATAAACTGTAGGATAAGAAAATGGTGTAACCCTAATTTTTTTTTAACAATATCAATTAAAACTTAATACACGTTTTATCAAAACGAAGAAAGCTGCAAATGGAATATTGGTATCAACTCGTAAATTTAACTTTGATGTTAAAAAAAAGAGCCTGTGAAATTCGCAACAACGAAAAAAAACTTCCACCAATACACGTTCCACTAAAAGGATGTGAGTGTAAAATGCAGGACTAGTGTCTAAATTTAGCTTTTAACTTTGAAAATAGGATAGCCTTTAAAATCTGCGACCAGGAAAAGGATTTTTACTTAATCAATTTAATTGGTTTTTATAAAACATCATATTAAATTGATATTAAATTGAGTAAATAAATTACCAGTTTTAGTCTTCATTATCTTTGGTCAGAAATCGTTAAATACACGTATTTGTGTTTCCGTTAAGAAAAAATTGTGTGGGTTAAATCTTTGTCATTGCCACAGTCGATTATATATTTTCACCATACGCTATGGTGTGTTGATAACAGCGAATATTTTTATCAAAATATCATGATTACACACTCGACTTAATTATGTGAAGGAGTGGATTAATATGGCTTCAGTGATATCTTGCGTGGAAAGCAAATATTTTTACTGAAGTTACTTACGTAGAAACCAAAAATATTAGGCATAATAAATTTGTGAATTTAATATAATGTAATTAATCAAGACCAGTCATTCTCAAATATAATTGTTTTCATATCTGGAAAATACTGACTTCCCCTTAGGCTCGAATAGATTAATATTCAATATGTTTTATTTATTTTGAAATTTGTATTTATTATTGAATGTATATATTAATATTCGATGTTATCAGCAATCACTAAATATTTTATAATCTAAAAACAAAATGAATCTAATACTTCCTTTACTATACCAAAGGCTACGGTGCAGGATCCCAAACACCCAGTTAAAAATTAGTATTTTAATTTCAAAGTATACAATATTCCCTGAATTAATCATTGCAATTGGCTATAAAAATATTTTTTTATTAAAAAAAAAATCAAATTAATAAAATAAGTGCAAGAAATGAAAAACAGAGTAACGACATTCTCAGGCAGATTTTATTCAAACACTGATCCACCTTGTTCAAACGCTTAAAATGCTCTCTCTTTTCACCTCTGAGATATAATGGCATTAAAATGAACGAATTACTTGATCAATGTTTTTATCTCATAGTCATCATTGAAATCTAAGGCTTTTGTTAAATGACTATAGTAAAGTATGAAATCGTTGTAATCGGTAAAATTGGAGAAATAATTTAGAATTTAAAATCAATTTCCATCAGTCAAATATATTAATTATAAAAAATACGAATACTGATTACTCACTATCACAACAGGTATTAGAATAAGATAGCATTGAATGACCTGTAAATGTCAAAGGGCAAGCAAATAGCTCTATTCAATCGTGTTGTTTTAGTAAATTTATTTACAGTTCATTTTAATGTTTACTTCAAATTTGCTAAAATATGAATTGAGTGAACAAATATACATATATTATTGATAAAATAAAAGACGAATAATTAATATAAGTATTTTGAGAGATATAAATAAAACTAAAGCAAATAATGGTGTATCCCCGGTAGCGTAGTTGATAGCGTGCGTACCTTACGATTCGGGGAATGCTGGTTCAATTCCCCATCTGTCAGATTTTGGAAATCTAAAAATGCAGGACTGGATGCCCGTTGGTTGAGCAGTTATTTGATAAACAGTTCTCGTTAAAATCAATCTGCCAAGTCTTTTACATTGTGGAGATTTATGTGCATGTATCTACTATTTTATAATTGATACACTGAATTTGAAAAGAAAAATTAAGGAATTACTTGTTTGAAAAGTGAAAATATTTTGTGTTTATATTACTGCAGACATATTTATTTCATTGATATCTCATTCGCGCATTTTTCTTAGTTACGTGTCTAGATCCAATCATTCCATGACTTTTATGTTCATGGTCGTGCCCCATTCATTTATAAGTGAGCGGAAATAAATATATGGATATACTGTGAACGGTGGCGTAGAAACCGAGAAGCGGTTGGATCAATTTCTCGAATGGAACGAATCATAGTTAGCGTGAGAATTGAAAAAAAATCAAGAAACCGATATTAACACTTTAATTGGGGGCTACTTTTGGTAAATTCCCAAAATAAGCTTAACGTTTGCGAACATTAACATAGTTTCTAAAACACTAAAACAGAAAATATTTCAATATTTTTTATTTATGGTGCTCAACATTCTATGAAGAATCAATTTATCAACATCGCAATATTATATTATTGTTACAGCTTTTATAATTATTACTTAAAACTATGATAGTGTTAATTTTGAATGCTTGAGAAATTTTTAAATAGAATTGTCATTGGTATAAATAAACTCACTTAAAATTTATAAATAATAAAAATGTTTTTTCTGAACTAAAAAAGAAATAAACTTTCGATTTCGGTCAAAAAATGATAGTCTAGATAACACGTTTTAAATTAATAAGGTGAGTGACAATATTCACGAAATATAGAGCGAGAAAGATTTCTGGTTTTCTAATGAAAATAATAATTCTAATTAAAGTCTTTGACACAGAACGTTCCGAGTCCGGAAGATAGACGCTGGAGTACACAATCACGTAATATTAAGTGTTAAGGTAAATTGCAATGATTTTACTTGATCCAGGACGCTGAATATTTTTTTCCGAAAATAATTTTTTTTTTCAGATAGTACATCTCGTGACACACCGGTGTGCCGTGGGGCATGGGTTGCGGATAACTGATCTAGAAGATCATCTTTATGAAAGGTACACTATTATTCTACCCCAGGTAGTTAATTATCTCATTACAGTTTCACGTAATCCTTTTGTAATTTATCAAAACAAACTGCGTGCCCGCTAAAGCCTTGTGTCAATATTACTTATAATTATTTTACCCAATTTTCCTATTTAATAGCGCAGTAATAAGCAACCAAATGGTCTATTTATCACAATAGTCGCTTCTTAACTATTCATATTGTCGATAAACTTACCAGAAGCGGAGAGGTAAAATTTATTATTACAGTGTATTTTTTTAAATGTATATTTTATAATACACGGACAAATCAGAAAATTTCAACCTTTTTTATTTATTACTATTTATCACATACACTCCCAAGCTAAGACATGTGAATCTACGTAGTGTAAAGATATCCACTCCGAAAAATGAAGTTTACATATGGATTTCCGCAACGTGAAGACATATCAATAATATCCGCGGTACGTGATATGAAAAACAAAACGTGTTTAAATTAATTAGAAGGTTTATACAATATTTTATACATTAATTCTATAATACATCTATAATATGGCATTAGAAAATAGTCAGATACCTTCATATATTATTTAGCTGTATCTATTTAAATGAGATTTGTTTTTCATCTTCTGAACGTTTAAAGGTTGGTCTATTCGACAAACTAATCCTAAAGCGACGTTAGCTTGACATTTTTATTTCAGTAAAATTGGTTCCCAATCATTTCTTCAACTCGATGGGTATGCGGTTCTATATCTATGGATTTAAAAAAAAATACATATTAAATCAATTATTATTTAATCATATATTTATCTGTTATCTAATTTAAAATTGAATTATGAAAACTTATAGTATTTTGGCTTTTAGTTATTTAGACGACCTGTTTATTTTGAAGCTTTGCTGTGGAAGTGTACTGTTGTGGATTTATGATATAGATACATTTGGTGCCTTCCCGAGTTTTGTCTATTTCATATCGACTGTGGAAAGGAAAAGGAACATTACCCAAATAGAACTTTTTTAAAAGAGGCACAAAAAACGCTTATTTAATGATGATGGGCCAAACATTACATAGACACAAACTGCATGAAGACTAAATTTGGTGTTTTATTTAGTCGGTACGATAATTAATTTATTAAATTATTTGAGTAAAATCAATAAAATTGAATAAGTGGAAGCCTTTCACCTGGTCGAAAATTTCAAAGGCTATCCATTTTTCAAACTTAAAAGCTAAATTAGACACTTATTAAGTATTTTAAGCTTACACCCTTTTGATAGAACGCGTATTAAGTTGTATATACTGTGGGAAATTGAGAGCTAAGTCCTTTTCCTTTCCACGTCGATATGAAAAATGAACTTGGCTTATTTAATAAAATTAATTTATAATTAGTACCATTAGGTAATATAAAGTTAAAAATCTTAGTCGTTACCCTCAAGGAAAAATTAACCAGCTAACAATAATAAATTTATTAGATAAAGGCGATTGAAGTGACGTTGACCTTAATACAAATGTTTGGCTTTTAGTATTGCTAAATTTAACAAATCTAGCAATACCAAAAGCTTTAACTCAAAACGTACAGATGGCATTTTGGCGACCTTTTCCTAGATAGAGCTTAAAAATATCTTATTCATATATAAAGCCGTGAGCTTGACAAAATAGCACAATTAGTTAGTTTTTCCTAAACCGTTGTCCATATAAAGATTAGACAATCATTATAACTAGCACTGTTTACTCTATGATGTTTTTAATGATACGACTTTATAATTAATGGTGTGTATTTTAAGGTAGATCTCATTTAATTATATATACGTTAGTGTCGCCCTTAAAATGTTTTGGGTCATAAGCAATAATAGACACAGATATATAACGATTTTCTGAAACTAAATACTTGCAAGTTTCTAATCAATTTAATGTATTTGAATCTAATGCGTCGATGTTTGTAATGTTGTTTCTCTGGTCCCTTTATTTCCTTGGAAGCCTGAGACATTTCAGCAAAATGTGATGGTATATGGAAGATTTCACGTTTCAGTAAGTTTAATTTCTTACTTTTTACTATCTTAAGATGTGATTACAATGTATCAGATATTAATATAACTAAATCTTTATCAGAAATAGATAATATAAATTGAATGAGTTAATAGCAAAGTTGTTTGAATAAAATTTGTTTTTTAACTATATTCTTTTATTTTACTAGTTTAAAAAATGAGAATATTAAAATCTTGGCTTGAATCTTTGAGTTGCAGTATTTTTAGCAAAACTAATATGCAGGACTAGGTGCAAGAATTGGGTCAAGCATTTTTTAATTCTCGTGAAAAAAAGTCTACTAAACTTGCTCTCCATCCACCCGCCAAATCCTTATAGTTTTAATCAGGCATATTCCGGGGCGCTGATATCGAGAAGCGATTTACTGTACCCAACGGAAATGTTCCGGAAGTAAATATAAATTAATTAAAACTAAGGTTATCACTCAATTAGATTGCTTTATTTCGCGATGAGTTTTTAAAATTAGTATGTCCAATCCAGGACATAAATATTTGTCTCACTTTTTCTTGTATTCCCTCAATATTATACGGCTATACTAGAATTGAAAGAATGGTTGACAGTTGACTCATAAAAATATATAAAATTTTTTGTCCACAAATTATGAGGGGTATATTTCTAAACTGAACTTATTCCACTGTGTCAAAACTTTAACGACAAGGTTTTGAACATTTTTTGTGTGGAAAAATTATATGGCGTGTGTTGTAGATAAGTATAACTTAATAAAATTGGAAGATGTAATACCATAGATTATTCTTCCATATCAGTGATTCCCAAACTTTTATGTGGCACAGACCCTTAAATTAGATATCAATAATTCGCGGTCTCCGAAAAAATATTTCTGATAGATGTAAAATAAAAAAATTACCCCACATAATTATGATTTCCCGTTTTTTAACTCTCACTATGGACGAATTTAAATTTACCCCTGGAAGCTAGCAGGGATCACATTAGCAACCACTGTTCTATCCAAAAAATAATTGTTTTGTATTCTCCTTTAAATTTTCGTATAGTGGAATGAATTCACCTTTGAAATACACTTATCATATTATGTTTATGAGCTTCTATAAAAGTGACAAAATAAGTATTGAGATTGCAAAGATCCATTAGACGTTCGAAAAGAAAAAAGACATTTACAACTTAGTAAACGTTCCACCAAAAATATGTAAGCTGAAAATGCCGAATTAATGTCTAAATTTGGCCTTCAAGTTTGAAAAAAGGATGACTTGCGAAATTTGTCACCAGGAAAAACGGCTTTCACCTAATCAATTTTATATTTTAATATGTTTGTTATAACCATATGCATATCGTGTTGTTAATGTATTAAACTTATAATTTGTGATATTACAACATGTATAAAGTAAATAAATAAATCAGTTTTTTACCGTATACACGACAACGACTCATACGGGAGTCAGGACGATTTTTCTTATTAAGCGTACAATATTCTAGATCTGAAAAATGATTTCGATATAAACTCATTAATGCATATGCATGACATATATGATGCTAAGTCACACCAAACATCTATCAGTCTCAAATTTTGTAAATCAATTTATTTTTCTTGTATGTTCTAATATCTCGAAAATATCTGGCGTACGGGGCAAGATCATATACACTGCAACTGGCAGTTAAAGAGTTAAAAAATTATTTTATTTTAGTTTTTATATACTTCAAGGTTGAGCTTTAGTAATGTTTCACTTTGACTAAAAATCATTAAATAAACGTTTTTTCTGCTTCATATAAAACTGGTTATATGTGGCTTACATCCTTTTTCCTTTCCACTAATTGGACTAATTCGACAGGAATCACACATAATTTAGTGCACTTGGGAAGAGGCTCTTGGGACACTTCTGGCACTTTAAATATCGTATTAAGTTCGTTATGTCACGGTATACATCCGCATAACGGGTATAAATTTGTATCGAGTGGTAGAGAGGAAAGTCACACTGAAAAAAAAATACTCCCTTTTTCTTCCACAGTCGAATTATATTCAATTTTCTCAGTCATTCCGCCAGCTATATACTCTGTTTTTGGAATGGAAGGGGTAAAAAATATATTAAAATATGTAATATGTATACGTATATGTATATATTAATACAGGTGAACACAAACTGTTCTATTAAGAAATTTTGAAGATCAATCGAGCACAGCTATTGAAACTTCCATTATTGAATGATCAACTAATGTT
>JAGVSQ010002722.1:0-23711 GCA_022683975.1 Rhyacophila evoluta | reverse complement strand
TGTAGATTTTTTATGTTTTATTTTAACTATAAATAATCACACAGCGGTTGCGGAGCACTGCTATAGTTTACTGTGAGAGCCTGTTTTACTTAACATGTAATTCCTGATTGATTTATTATGTTTCAGAACATCGTAACATGCCCTTGGAGAATGCATTGACCTTGGTATATCGTAACTTTGAGAACTATCAGTCCAATGGTGGCACAAACGACACAGAACTGACTCTTCTTCGGCAGCTCTCTACTGGAGGCAGTCTTACAGTTCTACAGTATGACTTGGTTCTGAAATACTTACAGGTTCGTTACCTTAACACCACTATTCTCAAGAATTGTAAATATTTGAGCAAATACATCATACTCAATCGAATTGATATTGGAAAGTCTCTCATATATAAAAATGTTTGATCTATTACAGGATTGTCGAGAAAAGCAAGTGAAGGTTGAATTAGGAAATGTAAACCCAAATAAATTGACCACAAAAACGCAAACAGATTTACAGCAACGCATAATGAGTATCCTCAACACTGAAGGAAAGACTGAGCCTAAACCGCAAGAACCACCTAAAGCTCAATCAGATGAGCTAAGGCAGAGAATAGCTAGTCTTCTGGGTAACGCATCTTCCTCCGGTATATCTTCTAACCCAACCCCCGTGACTAACCCAGTAAACAAACCGTCTATCTTAGCTAATCCGAATGTGCAAAAAATGTTGGATACACTAATGAGTAACAGAAAATAAACAATATTATATTTTTCAATTATATGGTCCACAAAAACAATGTGATTTGTTAAGAAGAAAACATTGCGTACAGTCAATCTCATAGCAATTATTGTAAGAGAATTATTGACCTAACTGCTTATTATAGGCTGAACACTAATGTTAATACTTACTCTTATCACACAGATATAGTCACAGTAACTGATGTTGATAAAAGTTTCTGTGACTATATCATATAACTTCTATAATGAAATCATCAGTTAATAATTATCAAATTTCATATAAAATTTATTCTTATGAATATTATCAGTCCACATCAATCTACAGCTGAATGAAAGACTCTCGTAGATGGTTCCATTTTTTCAGTCCTGTGGATTGCATTGTCATGTATCTCCACAGAACTCAACTATATTTTCGTCCCAAACACCTTTAGGCTTAGCTTTCGAAAGTTATTTTGTCTCTTAAGCACCACTGGATGACCAGATTGATATATAATTAATTTTCAAGACTGTAACCTATGTGCCCTGCCCATTTTTATTTGAGGTTTTGATCAAACTTTTATTTACTAGAATTGACTTAAATTTTTTTTTTAATTATTTATAATTCTACAATTATTGAGATTTAATTGAAATAATTATCAAAAGCAGTGTTGACAAATGAGCTCATCCAAAACATTTTTCGTTAGAATGTTCAATGCAACAGAAATTAATTTTTCTCAGTACACTACTGTATTTCTTCCACTAGAAAAACAGTTGCTCTTCACAACTAAATTGATTAGCGATTTCGACAGTGTAAATCTTGATTTGTAGGTAACTTATTAAAATCTTGTTTTACTGAATTTTGACAATGAACACATATGTATGATGGGTTCGACAAAGTTATTGAGACAATTATGAACTATTTCGAATTTTTCATGTAAATCTGAAAGAACATAGTATATATAAACTCGAATAATATATAAGTTAAAACCATAATATTATACAATATGCGTGATTGTAATGAAAGGTAATAGAATCGTACACAATTTGTGATCTAACCCGACGCATGCCAATGACTCACTTGTGAGTCGAGCAATGATGTGCCCTGTACGCCAATGTCTCACCACACAGAAGTCGTAAGGGCTGACACAATTGATTATACTGTATGCGCTTATCAAAATCCGTTAATGAAAAATTGAATAACTTAATTTAATTAGTGCTGCGTCAATCTAGAGTAAAAACGAAACAATCTTTTTATAAATTAAAAAAAAATGCTTCAAAAGTCAATTATAATTATATAAACATAAACTATTGTGCCAACCCTGACGAGAAATCAATGAATACTCATAAACCATCCCGCAAAATGCATACCCGTGGCACATATGTATGCAACACCAAACATCTGTAGGTCTCAAAGTTTGTTAGTCAAATCTTTTTTCTTGCATGCTCTATATCTCGAAATATAGATCGCGTGTAGCAGTTAAAAGATTAAACACTCAAAGGAGAAACATTGCGGATGATGGGTTGAAAAGAAAAATGATATAAGTATTAATAAAGTGTAATAGCATAATTCATTACTTTTAAACAATATGTAATAAGAGTGTACAAATTTATTGATTAATAAAGACATTGTGATGATAGTAAAACGCTTTTTATTTCAAATTAATCTACATCACTTGACTCTCAGCGTGGGGTCATAATAGCCAGGAAATGGATTAAGAAGTGTGAATAAAACAACTTAACATAATAATTATTTCCATACTTTGAATGAATCAACCAATTTTCTTTCCAACACAGTTTCTGTGGTGTCTACTGCCAAATGATGCTACATTTTTACAAATAACTTACTTCCAGGTGTGATTGTGGTCAACATGCTCAATGAAATTAGATAAGAAAATTCTTACTATTGTCATTTTAAATATTTTTATAGATGGAATGGAATAAGCACAATGTTTTTATCATCCACCTTATAAAATCGATGTACAACTGAGTATATCAATGACATTCATCGTAATATTATTAAAGCAAATCGTTATAATTGAACGTTAACATTTTTGTGGAATTCAAAATTCTAATCCATGTGTGGCAATTCTGTGATAAGGTTAAAATATTTTAAATTCCTTATGAAACATGAAACGATTGAGATATTTTCAGGCTATGAAGCCAGTCGTAAGAAAAGTAATAATTTTTATTGATTGAATAATGTAATTCGATGGATGAAATAAAATACTGATATGTAGATCAACCTTTTTTATTTTACCGCTAAAACCATTACTTTATTATTTAACCATTACAACAAAATAAAAATTCAAGAAAAAACATAACATTTAATACTGCTTCTTACTTTGAAATGATTAATTTATATTAAGATTGCTTATTAAATAAAATAAATACATTTGATACACTTCGAACTTTTGAATTCGATCAATTTTGTATATACCAGAATAAAATACTACAATAATATAAAAACCCGATCACTAGAACACTTCGCTGCTGGTTCTATTCAATCAGTGTAATTAAGTAGTATATTGCATACCAACAAATACTTTGCATAATTTAAGTGGACTGATCTAATAACAACTATCACATCCACCATACTCGACACATTTTATACTCTTTTGGGACATACAGTGACTACATATAAACACTGAAAGTGCCCCAGAAAGACCTTGTTTGAACTGTGATAGGGTGTGTGAAAATGAAAAATAAATTCCCTGAGAATGTCTCCACTTGTGGATTCAATCATCGATTTGATCAATCGGCAATAAAAATTTAAAAAAAACTCTTAGCTTTTAGGAAATTTAGAGTGTAATGGTCTTCTTTTATCAATCGTACTAAGTACCTGTAAGGCTGTCAGACTGAATTGCAAGAAGAAATAAATCCATTACAATATAAATTATCGCTATATCAAAGATTTGCGATCACTTATCACTGGTAACGGTAAAGTACACAAAGTACAAGAAGCAGTTTTAGCGCTATTATAATACTGAGTATGGTGTAAGTATTGAAAAATGTGAAATATATGCCAATATTATGATTATCATGGCTATTTTTTTTGTATGTATGTTTTGTACACACTATTTAGAGCTCTGAAGCATTGAGTAGATTGGAAATTAACACTTAACAGTGGGCTTGGACTTCTGTGTTTTAATATTTTTACGAACGGAACTGTTATGGTATAAACACAGGGGAAGTTTTTCTCCTGCGTGTGTAATCTGAAGATGTCTTCGAATAGATCCACTTTGGATGGCAGCATACGGGCAATGTGGGCATCGATACGGACGCTCCTGTTAAAAAAAAAAAAATTTTATTAATTATAAATTTATTAATTGGATTAGGGCAGAAAAAAGAATTTCAATTGTAAAATGACACTTTCTTCTGAAGATGCCGCTTTGTAGTAAATGATCTATATATTTAGATCAATAACAAAACTAATATGGTTGTATATTCACCCATTTCAACTCTCAACATTATTGTATGCTTATTATACCTAAAAAGAATTCAAATAGCAATTGTAACAGTTTCTTACCCCTGTATGCTTCATAAGATGTTTTCTCATCGTATTATGATCTCCAGTTCTATATGGACAGAAAGTGCATGCAAATGGTTTTTCTCCAGTATGCTGACGAGTGTGTAGCTGTAAAAAAAAAAAAAACACTAACATTACAAATATAATAATTATTGACCAAGAGAAGTTTATGATTCTGTTGAGGTTGTATTTAAAAGCAAAAGGTATTCATGTTTGATGGTAATCAACTCATATTGCAAGGGAAGGCTCCAGACCTATGTATGACTTGATTTCTTACCTGAAGCATATGTTTACTAGCTGCCGAGTGTCCACAGACAGTACATTTGAAAGGTTTCAACTTGTTGTGAACGGCTTGAATATGTTTCTTCAGACTCTTAGAATTGGCATAAATCTGTAAGAATGTGTCAATAAATTTAAAAGATGAGCAAATCCCAATGATTATTTAAAACCAATATTGTTTAGAGGATGATATGGTAAATAATGTCATTAATACATATATATACAGCTCGAAATAGCTAAAAGGCAAAACCAAAGTCATAAATAATGATCCATATGAAAGTACACAAATTTGAGTTTGATTAATAACTAATATTTTAAACTGAGGATTTTATTTAAAGGATTATCGACAATAAAACTCATATAGACATTTCAAAATGTACATTTTATGTCAGCGATTTTAAACTTGCCATAGATGCAAGAGAATTATATACAGGTCAAATCTTTAACAAATACCGAAATAACAAAATTCCCACTATAATGAATATTTTTTGCTGTCATTAATTAACTGTCATAAGTGTAATGTAATAATATTTTTCCTATATTCAGTACAATGAAACAAAAAGAGTGGTCCTACCACCTTCGTTATAGGGGGATTTGACTTGTACTATGTTTATAATAAATTTCTCATATTCTACTGTGCACTTACACACAAATGTATAAGCATTAATGAAATATTCACCTTTTTGCAAATCTCACAACGCCTCTGGGAATACCACCGCGGTGGTCTGTTGGGAAGTGTTGATATTGAAGAAGATTTTTCCGTTTCTTTGTCACTGTCATTAGGGGAATTCGCAATATCACACCGATTGCAATTCTTGTAGTCCTCACGCAAGTTTCGGGAATGCCTTGAAAGATGGTGAACCATTTTTGCTACAAAAAGAAAGCAGATAATTTGGGGTGTAATAAATTTGTGGAAACGTACGAAACACTATGTTATCGCTTAATATAATAGATGTCTAAAAAACGATTAATAGTAGGCACAGAATAGAAGTATAAACCAAAACTTAAAAATACATGTAGCATAACATCGTTATAGGATTGGTTTATCGAATATCCATGGCGTGTGGATTGAAAAACAAAATTTGTTTTCAATTAATTAGATAGCTTATAATATACTATATACAATTATTTTTTTCTTTCATAATACAGCAATCATATGGCTTAAATAATATAGCTCAGATACCTTCATGTATTTACTTGTAAATTTGTTTTTCATGTTCTGAATATTTGATAGTTGGTCTATTCGACAAACCAATCCTAAAGCGACGAATAGCGAAAGTATTCAGAAGAAGTATTAACAGCTAAGGTAAGTTTATTATCGTTCAGACATCCAATTGTATGCTCTTGTTCAAAAACAAGCCAATTTTAACCTTTTAAAGGTATGCTTTACTTAATAATATTAAGATTGGCAGATGAGTAGGAAAATAACTCGTGCACCTAATTTAACTTACCAACACTGTGTGTTCGTACTGTTCTACAAATTGGACAACACATTAGGTCCACATCAGATGTATGGACTCGCCACAAATGTAATGAACATCTTGGCCAACTATTAAAATTCATATTGCAGATGGAACATCTGAAATAATAAAATAAAAATTACACATTGCACACAAAATTACATGTTCATAATATATTTGCCGAAGTACATATACTTACGTAAATGGTGGAGGAGGTGCTCTTGGCGGTGAGCGTTGATAGGAAGACGGTTGAATTGTAGTTCCTTCAGAATGGCAAGAGTGATGCAACTTCATGGCCTCCAAAGATTTAAATCGGTGTAAGCATTTAGTCATCAAGCATCTATGTAAAAAGAAACCAATTTAAGTCCACATGCTTCCTTCAATCTATGGATTGACTTCTTCTTTGCTTTATGCTCTATACTGAGAATTTGTGGAGGCATTTTTTTTCATAAGCACTTCTTAAGTAAGCTACATATTAAGTGTTGTTAGATTTATGTGGCATTTTCATAAAAAAATATTTATACTGTTTGAAGAGTCAACAAAGACTACCCATGCAATCGAAAAAGGGTTACATAGAATAAAAAGCTTATTTATTTAAAGGGTAAAAATTGATTCTATACCACTGATTAACTTACTTAATTGTTCTATCAGAACACAGCCGTATTTTCACTTCTCTAAAAGTCTTTGGTTGCAGCCAATAATCTAAGACTTCAGGAAGCATTTCTGGAGATTTTTCACCGGGATTTGCTTCACTCTCATCAGCCGATATTTCATTAGGATCATCAACAAAATCTTCATCATTCTGTGTTCTAAAATGACAAAAATCATGAGCAAAGAAATCATATAAATATTGAAAGAATAAAATAATTAATGTGTTTGTTAAAATTTTCTTGAACCAAATTTTTACTTGATTTCATATGCTATCTAATATCAACTATCATACATCATGGATGTCCAAATTTTTGAGCTGTTGGATCACATTTCTCACAATTAAAATGAATACATTTTCTTTAGACTAAACGTTTTTATCATTAAAACATATTTATATAAAATACAATCGGTAAAATTTCAGTATAATATCTACAATATAGGAATCTACACTCCAGTCTAAAATTTCTATAAAAAAAGTTCTAAAATAAATAATATTGTACAAAATACTCACTGAGGCAGATAAGTGGGCCGAAAATGATGTTGGTTGATCATATGCTGTCTGCATGCTTGAATAGAGGGAAGAGGTTCCGAGCATTGCGCACACATGTACTTCACATTCTCTTCTTCTGTCGTCTCCTCCGTCTTGATTGTGACATCATCGGAATCCGAGGATACACAGCCACTCTAGTATTTATTTAAATTATAATTATACAGGTCAATCGATTTTGACGATGCTTCTCTTTGTTACAATTACATCATAATCAAGACTAGGTTAGAGAGAAGATTTATTTCTGAAAAAATCTCAATTCTCATGAAAAAATCTGTCAGACATGTCGTCACATTGCGGATATTTATTTACTCCATTTCTGAGTTAAAATTTTTCAGACGATGTAAATCTATATGCTCCACATTCGAAGCAGATATTAAAAAAATAAAGATAATTTGGAGTTCAACCAAGTAAATTCTAAATTAGGAAATGAAAAGCTCTCTCTACGTGTACAACTAAACAGATAATAAATAATATCAATAAATAAAAAATATCAAAAATATAAAAATATAATTACTTGGTCTACATGACACTGTTGATGATGCGTGATAAGATCAGTCATGTCAACCGTCAAAAATGGACATTCCTTACATCGAATAGCTTGTACTAATTGACCAATATTATTGATCTCATCACTTCCCTCCGGATCATCCAAGTCTGGTTTAATTAATGAATTAGGATGAGTCGGTTTGATTTTGTGTCTAGCTTTTGTAACAGGTTTATAATCATTTTGTGATACCACACTCAAAGAAACATTTGAGGGACACGTAGAATCGTCCACAATGGAAATATCTTCGTAAATTTCATCATCTTCACCATTGTTGGCTAAGATGTATTCATTACCACTATCATCAACAAAGATTGAACAATATGCATCGATGTCAGTAACACTTTGATGATCATCTCCTTCAACAGCTTCCAATGCAATGTATCCTTCTGTTGCAATAATATTATCTTCATTCTGCTCAGTTATATTATACTCTGTAAGAGTAGGTATTGCAGATTCAGTCTGAAATTTATAAATATATATTTTCAAAATATATACATTAGTCAGTCATTAAGGATAATTGGACTATTTTATTACAGGAGTGATATCTACATTTTTAGGTCAGAGGATATTTTGATCAGAAAGTTTCTATAAAGAAAAAATGTTGAACTTGTCTGATGAAAAAAGTTGGTAGGAATATATTTAAATCTCATCACATCATTGTTCTATTGTGATCATGTTTTAATTAAATTAATTGTACAATATTCAAAAGTAATCATTCACTATGTGATCTATAAACGGAGGGATAAATAGGATCAATAAATAACAATTACTCCTTTATAAAATGAATAAATTCAAAGAGTGACAAGCATAGTGTTATTTTACTGTTAAATTTGGTATTATTTTGAGTTTTGTTTTGGTTATGTATAAGTCACTTGACATATTATCATACATTGATGGCTTAATTTGCAAACCAGCTAACTCCACCCATGGTAGAAAAACCAATGTTGATGCCACTTTATTCACCTTTAATTTTTCAATCAGACACAAAACGCACAAAATTTAAATACGTAAAATTAGCCACACACACCAGTCAACACCATACATGCACACTCAACAAATTTTTTGTTGCTCCCGAACATTTTAAACAGATGAAGTTGGCTGGTTTGTAGATTAAGCCATCAATATTATAGCTTGCAACTATGAAATAAATTATTTCTTAAGGGAATAGGTTCATATAATATACAACCCATTGGGTATCTAGTTCTACATTATTGAATTTTAATAAAATCTCTACACAGCTGCAGAGATTAAATCTGCAAGAGTCAAAGTGTGCACGCTTACCAAGCGGCCATCTATAGTTATGACGTGTACATAATTACTAATACTATTGTTGTGGATATGTTTGATGGAAACTAACTTAAATATCAAAATAATAATTCAAACCTTCTCATTGCTATCTGTAGTAATTTCATCAAGGACATTGACAACACAAGAGTTGTCTGTAGCATTTTCCAATGCCTGAGGACACTCAGGTAGCGAGAATTTTTCTGTCAATTTTAAATCTGCCAAATCATCTTCTGTGACATTATCAACAGCCAAATACAATCCTCCTTCTGTAAATAAATTAATAAATTTATGAGACATCATGAACCCAGTGAAAATATAACGTAGAAGTTGCAAAATTAGAAACTTAATAAATTAAAGGATACATGATGATTTATATAAATATAAATGGAGAGAGATGTTACGTTTCATTACAGACTTAAATTTACCTTGTTGTTATAGAGGAGGCCATTAACCTCTGTACGGTCACGCTATAGAGCGGCCACTCAGCAACACAGTGACGGTTACTCGAGTACTACTAAACTGTGTAGTAATACATTCACAGTAGGCACTCAAAACCGTTCAGAAATATCGGCGGTTATATTCGGCATATCCAGAAGTTATGTTCGCAGAACATTTTGGCGGATATATTCGTCATGTGCACTGTGATACGCACTATGCCTTGCGGATATATACGTCATAAGCACTAAAGAGGTTATGTAAAGCATTTTTCAGGACTCATATCACATTAAATTAGATTAGCAGCTATACAACATAAATAATTATACCTAAAGAGCAATTAAAGCTTGTAGCTTGAGAATAATCTTCATAGATGGCATCAGAGTCTTCCAGTATTTCTTCAGCAAGAGTAATTCCAGATGGCAGCTCTACAGCAAACAATTGTAATCCAGTGCAGTTGTCATCCACTTCTTGACCGTCTAAGCTCATTCTATACCAAAAAAATATAGTATGGTTTATACTTTTGTAAAGGGCAAGAAACTGTCTTGAAAAGTAAAATTTAAATAGAGAACTGACAACCAACCCTCGTGAAAAGGGTCGGTCAAAGTAATTCTTCACATTACGGATAGGCATATCTGTAGATGTTCCATATTTGGAATGGATACATTTAAATTATATTTACATGTATATACTTCTAGAAAAAATATTGATTTTTGAGAGGTGATAAAAAAACCTTGATTCATAAATGAAAATCCTATGTCATCAGAAATTATGAAAATAGTATACGCTGAAAATAGAAAATTGTTAATTACAAAACCAAATTTCCCCTTTTGCCATCTTTAGATTGTATATTCACGAACAATGTGTAGGCGTTAACTAATAATTATTGTTTTCTTTTGTTTACAATAGTATAAAAAAAATAGTTGTACGCAAGCAGTTTTTTTTTTTTTTTTGATTGGTCATCGGTCGACAGCGTTAATTAAAATAGTACACAAGATTAAAGTGGCGCCAAAATTTTATATAGTGCATAAAACTGAATTATCTTTATATATTCTGATATATTTATTTAAGCGAGACATTGGTTTCTCGATGTTACGTAATTATCAACGTATTTTTAAGTCGACAATAAAAATTTAGTTGTATGTCTTAAATCTAATTTTGTAATAAAATACCATAGAAAGGTGGGAAAAGAAACGAACGAACATAAAAATTCAAATTGATTGTGGTACTTCGGTGACAGCTTCGAGGTTAATTTAACCTCACATACGAAAATTGTGGTGCCGGCACGCACAGGTGAAACCCCTATATTGAACGACGTTAGATATAAATAAATGCCTATTAATACATCGTTCGTGATGAAATTTACCTGAATTATATAATAAAAGCATTCACAAATGACACTAGAGTTCTGTCACGGGGCTCACATTTTGTAGGTTATCTAACTAATTAACATGCATATCCTTTTAGATTATGGCGGATAATTCAAAATATATTGAAACGGATTCCACATGTATTCGAGTAATTTTCATGTGAATATATGAATATAATATGATTAACGATTAAATGTCTTATTATTTGAAGAAATTTTGAAAGAACATTTAAAAAATACAAATATATAAGACCAAAATTTTATTATAAAATTCTATTTAAAAATATATTTTTATGTAAATATATTTGTGTAAAATAAGCTTTGCATTCACTTACTACTTTTTCTTTTGAGATATTCTCTGTAGTCGCATTTCCAAGTAATTTTCTTCTCATGTATACTGAGCCATAAAGTGATAAAAATCAAAAATAGAGAATTGGCATTTTTTTATTTACAGTAGCTTGACCTAATTAGGATTAACGGCGCACAAATGGCTTCAATAATAATGAAAAATTTTGTCCCTAAATTATTCCAGATTTTTTTTTACTCCAGGCTAGGTAAACTTGCGACCATCACAATCCCTAGATATTGAAAGATCATATAAAAGGTTAAGAAACCATTTAAGACGAACTGTTTAATAAAAGTCAAGCAAGTAACATTCGTTATGTTTAACAGATATTCATTTTTCAATGAATTAGCTCTTAGAATAGACCGACCAAATGGGGGAAAAAAGACAATATTTCATAAATAAAAATCTTAATATTTGAAAATATATATTTTTGATGGTATACAATAATTATAACTTCATACAGATTTTTAGACATAGAATCTTTCCTATAGATATAGGGTATTTACTTACTTCTCGGTATAGGATATTTATTTACAGATATCCTTCAGCAAAAATTATTCTACTTAGATACACAGTAGAACCTATCGAGGTATATCGATAACAGACTAATGTGGATAAAGGGGTGTCCTTTAAAGCCGAAAATCCGTTATATAAAAATAAGCTTTTCTAAATGCATTTTTTTAGGATTGGACACTAAGGAATCCAATACTTGGGCATTTATTTCTTAGTTATACTACTAAAGACTATAAGAAATATAAATTAATTATTGTAAAAATAGTTTATGAGCCAGAGCAATTTTAAATGTCTAAGCCAGCAGTTCTCAAATGTTTTTTATTGTTAGCCTACAGTACATAAAAATATATATTACATGAATACAAACAAAAGTTATACAGTTTGAGATTTCCAGGATGTAATAAGCTAGGTATTTATGATGTTTAAATTATGGGTGTAAAATTCTTTATTCGTTTTAGTTCGTCATACATGGATTCAACACAATGAACGATTTGCTTTATTTCTTGAAATATACTCAATTCTCAAAAATCATTGTTTCTTAATTTTAATACAAAAACCTATGCATTTTGCTACCGAAATTTTTTTATTTGAAAAATTTTCTCAATAAATAAAAAGATGTTTTTTTAAATTAGACTGCGAGAGGTTATCACTTGGCTTTAAACATGTTTTACATAAGCATGATGTTTTTAACAATTTTAACATTTGACCAGATATTTTCTGTTATATCGAGATCTGTTATATCAAAATTCTAGTGTACTTTCGAAATAAATCAAAATTCATATACTACCATAACGGCTGCTAATCATATCTTTCCATCAAAATTACACTTTTTAGCATCCATATTAACAGTTAGGTGGAGCTTATATTATTGGTGTACATGAAGATTCTGAATTTGAAATCAATATTTATCAGTCACCAACCTAGATTAAATGTATACATGTACGGAAAAATAATAATCATATTCTTAGATTTGAGAAATTCTTTAGCCATACATTAAAATCCATCCATAAAGGCACCTGAACTTTGACCCAAATGATTGGCAAACATTGTTGGAAAGGATTCACAGTGTCTCGTTAGAAGAAAGTAGGTCACAATTGAGATCACTGGAGAATAATTACAAAGTCAGGCTTGGACTTCAGTATCTCTATACCACGAAAGAGTAATTTAGTAGAATATAAAAAATCATTCCTTATTCTCTCAGTACAGGATATCACTTACTGTACCGGTTTTTTTCATAATTTTGTTTCGCTAATACAGGGTTAAATTGAGAATTGTATTTCTGCTTGACTATAGGCACCGTAGATTTTTCCTTTGGTGGTGACACTGTCTTACCAGAAAGTTTGGCCATCAGACTTTCAACCTTTGCTTTTTCCTCCATTTCTCTTCTCAAACGTTCCTTACGCAAATTATCCAACTTTATTTTCTTCGCTTCCTGAGATGGTTCACTATCGCTGCTCGAATCTGATTTTTCGACACGTCTGTGCTTACTCTTCTTAGATTTTTTGTACTTCTTATCTTTTTTATGAGACTTTTTCTTGTGGTGTTTTTTTAATTTAGGTCCCATAATCGGCCGATAATCTTCTAAACAGTCAACCTTACGTTTTCTCGAAACGGTCTCAGTTTTATCATTATTAACAGATTTATTTAATATACTTAACTGTTGTTTAATTACGTTGATAGGATCATTACTAATTTTCCATTTAGATGCCACTTCCTCATGTTTTTTTGGTGGTTTAACATTTCCTTCAATATCCTTTATAACAAGTCTATCATATGTCTCTTTAACAATATCTGCTCTTTCTTTTCCTGTAATTCGCTCTGGCAAAACATCATACCAGTTTTTTTTACCTAAAGCTTCATTTGTATCTTGCCCCAAATAAGTCAAATAACCGATCTGCTTTTCATATTTTTCTTTTTCATTTTTAATGTCTTCTTCATGTCCTTTGTTCGGTTTCGAATGATCAACAATTCCATGTTCGATATCAGAAAAAAAATTTACATGTTCCTTTGTTGAGAGTCTTTCTTCAATTTCCTGTTCAGTGTTTAATGTGTCTGGTGTTTTAACAATGGGTTCATCCTTTGTTTCGGTCTCATCACAACTATTATTTTCTCGGGCTTTTTTTCTTAGAACATTCAATCGGGCCTCTTGATCAGCTTTATGTATTCTTCTTTGGGTTTCTTTTTCTTCCTCTGCAGCTTTTGCCTCATCCCGTCGAACCCGAGCAATATTGTCTTTTGTTCGGACGTGCCATCTAAAATTAAATACATAAACAGCCAAGTAAATAAAAAAGCAAGGATAGTAAGTTTATAGCAAATATTACTTTACAAACCAAACATACCTCTACGGTATTAATACCAGGAGTTTTATTTACAAATAGCTTATTGTTAAATTCATATGATTGAGTTTAGTCACAGATCTTTCGCGAAAATACGTTATTCTATTGAATATTGGGTAATATTGATTGGTGGTATATAGGAAATGTAATTTTTCAGTTTAATCTAGAATCCATATAAAGTTGTGATAAGTATCGCTGGTCAATACTTTCTAACTAAAGAATACTTATATACTAAATAAATAATACACTCGGGTAGTAATAATAAATAATATCTTCAAATATCATTTCTGGCAGTAGACAGGACCGAAACAGGTTTGTTTTAAACTCCCGAAAAAAACGACTTAGCACGTACCTTTTCTTTGGTAGAATATTCATGATAATTTGCTTCAAATATGGTCTATCTCCAAATCACGCCCGGGTTGCGTATTATTTTGTATAATATTAATTAAAAATACGATATCGCTACCACCCGAACCCGATGTTATTATCATAAGTTGAGTACGAAAACGTCAAAAGTCAATGTTCCCAGATTCAAAAATAATCTCAAATAACTTTCCTAATTCAGACGATTCAATTCACAAAATTACAAACCACTCAAAACGAACGTTTTTAGAATAAGATACTATTTAATCCGTCTTTTTAATTATTTTTATCGATTAGGCTTAAAATGTATTTCGCTGTAAATTTTTAGAATTTTCCCAAATATATTAAGGAAAATTCACATAAATTAAATAGAAACCCTATACATTCACACGGTAATTTCGTCCAGTTAAAATTGACGTTTAATTTCCTATCGAGCTGACTGATAAGAGTATAAACTTGCTAAAATATTCAAGAGAATACTTTGCAAGCCTAAAGATGACTGACATAACGTTCACCTGTAGATCGTATGCTAAAATAATGATGCACGCTGCCAAATATCCTCACTGTGCTCTGAATGGTGTTTTATTGGCAGAAAGTGACAGATCAAAAGAATGTTTAAAAACCCACAAAATCACTGTCGTGGACGCTATACCATTGTTTCATCAGTGTTTGCATGTTACTCCGATGGTTGAAATCGCTTTGTCGCAGGTAAATGATATCATGATTTCCATGTTGGTGAAATTCTCTATCGTAATTATTTGCTGAAAACTGCACATGTCATGGGGTTAACTATTTGATATTTATGTATTGAATTCATTTCAGATCGATTCCTTAGCTGATGCAGCGGGTCTCACAGTGGTCGGATACTATGCAGCAAGTGATAATTTCAAGGAAAACTCATTAGAAAAGGCGCCAGGAGCACGCATTGCTGACAAAATTGCAGAACTTTTCCCTGCAGCGCTTTTTGTTGTGGTAAATATTTCCTCACTTCATTTAAAAATGTATTGTATGCTTGATTTTGCGATTTACTGCATAAAATTCTGATTTTATAACCCATACATCAAGTGATTATTACAAAGTTTAAACTCGTGCTATTCTCGACATGTATACATGGTTACATATTATCAATATGCATCTCAAGCTGATTAAACTAGTAATATTTGTAGACTTTAGAATATTGTATTGTATTAAGAAACATCAAGCTTTGACAAATTTACATTCATATAATATGTTCTATTCTGTTTTTGTAAATATCTAACAAAGATTAACGCTTTTCTGAAACAATATGTCTATTAAAGCATCAAAGAAGAAATTAGTCACGAAACGACTCATGTTTTTTGCTAAATTTTTCGTGACTAACTTCTTCCATGATACTTGTGACTTTTACGTTTAATAGTATTTGGGATATTTACCAGTATTTATTAGTGTAATGGTTTTCCACTTTTTACGTTTGTAACACAACATCTATTTAATTCAGTTTCTTAAATACAATACATCAACATTCCCCAAACATTTTGTTTGAGTATAGCCATTACCATCAGTTGAGATTGGGGATAAAAAACAACTTATGCCATTCATTAAATATTAAATCACATTTATGTTAATAACTTTAAAAACTGCGTGTGATTTATTCGCTGTCCTCGATCAAAGAATGGCTAACCCAATGTAATTTGTACCTATAGATTATTAACGTTGTTGATTTTATACCTTTTCAGTTTGACAATCGATCATTCTCATTAGACCTGGACTTGACATCTCTAAAAGTAGCGCAGTTCAACGACAACAAATGGAAGATGAAAGATCCAAAGCATGTAATAGTCGGTGAGTAATTGAATACAGTAGACACCTATAAATCTAATTTCATTTTGTCATGTTCTACTCTCATGCCTTGATCTTTCCTGCTTTTCTCTAGACTATTTAGCCATCTGAATTCTTTGCCACATTATCGATCCAGTGTTACTTTTAACTCCATGTCCTTTGAAAATTTTCTTAGACACTTGTAACTCTGGCATGTTTTAAATATGGTCTGCCCATCTTAATCAATTTTTGAAATAGTGAATTTGTTCTTAAAATCCTGTTACAAGTAATTGAGCTCATTATTATATCTAATTCTCCATCGACTGATCTATTTATCTAGCTTGAAATATTCCTCTCGAATTTTACTTGTTTTTGTGATTAAGTTGACTCTCATTCATATTGACTTTGGATATAAAATAGGACGTAACCCACACATACCAAATTTTACAGGAGGCGCACAAAAATGTTTATTTAATAATTTAGAATTTAAAATCAATTTCCATCAAGCACCATCAGTCGAAAATATTAATAATTTTGGTAAAGTCAAAATATTCAATTCACACGACCTTGATGTGCATGAACACTAAAACTGGTGTTTTATTTACCCAATCTTATACTTATTAAATAAGTAATAGAAGGGATATAAATTATTTTATTCTTAGTTAATATCCTTGTTGGTTTTGTAATCTTTCAACATAAATGGAAAATACTCTTTTTATTTACTTAATCTGCTTTTATTTTAATTGGCTAAGACAATTTTCACTTGGCTAATCTATACTTATTTTGCAGATGATGATACTTCAGCATGTGTTTCTAGACTCCTAAGAAACGCAGCGTATAAATCACTGGTGGATTACGATAACCACCTCGATGACATCACATTAGATTGGACTAATAGCAATATTAATTCGCAGATAGATCAACTCATGAAGATGTGCGCTTAGAAAAAAATTATCTTCAATGGCAATATTGTTCTGTACTTTTATAAACTACAAACCAAACACGTTAGAATAATGGTGTACCTATTTTATTTTAGGTTAATTTTGTTTATATAATGTATAAAACTATCACATGTTTTTTGTTGAGTCATTCCAGTACTGTACCCATTGGAAAATACGCATTACTAATTTTTCAAAGATCTGTCATGTATAGTTAGGTCGCCTATCTTAGTATTGCGTAGCATTTTATACTATTTGTCACCGTTTATTGAACTAGAATCAGCATGGTAAAACGACATGTTATCACAATATTTATTTCTCCAGACATGTTTTTTTATAAATATAATCACCATATCTTACTGTAATTTGTATAATTTCACACAATCCTCTGTCAGCTGAAATTAGATATTTGAGTTATAGTTTATTTGGTAAATCATTTTATATAGTTGTTATATTACCTGCGTCGAATAATTCTACAGAAAAGATGTTGATTACTATTTTAGTTGTACGGGTCATGATTTCGTCATCAACATTCTGCAACTTAACTACTGTAGTAATGTTATTATTATATTATTAAGAATAGTAAATACTACCTCAACACTAATGACTAACTCGTATTCTTATAAAAACAAATATCGACTTATTTAATTGATATTAAAACAAATATTTGCTCGAAAATCGGTGATTGTCACAAGTTACCTTCTGAGTGAAAATAGAAAGGAAATGAGAATCACAAAATATTTGGCATCCTAGGTTCATCAGATGATATAGGATTATGGATCAAAATTTAGCAGTTGGAATTGAAACATTCACATCCAACTGCATCCGGTGCAAATGTTCAATGGATCGAATGAATGATCATAAAAAAGATACCTTTTCAACTCTGAGGTTAATTGTTAATATGTAAATCGAGCATGATAGATTATGATAATATGAGTCATCACATAATCTATTCTGACTCATATTTCACACAAGTATTGGTTTTCAGTTAAATGCTCAACACATTGAGCATCATCCAGTCCTACATATATTAATTCTTATGAATTCGCAAATTTATGTTATTCATAAATAATCTTGACAGTGGTACTACAACTAAAATAGCCATAAGCAAACCCGTAGCAATCAATCTGTAGTTTTATAGTGCAAGGCAATTATTTGACTATTATAATGATTTTTTTTAAACTTTGCGGTTATGGTTAAATTGAATTGTTCATGTTGTTACGTACTTATAAATATCATATGTTTGAGTTTTCCAATGTACATTAATATAATTATTGTGTGAATGTTAATGAATAAACTTGTTTATAAAAGTGTAAAAATGTTTAAAATATATTATGTTGCAATATTATTCCAAAACTGGCTACTTTCTCTTATTGCAATCTCTACCCTTCCTATTAATGACAAACTAGTTTGACCAGTATGTTTCAAAACTCTTAACAGTATTTACATGAATAGGCAATCAGTTATCGCAGTGGTATTATCCAGAAGAATGTTTAGGATATTAGTATATTCGATCCTGATTAGGCAAAAAGCATTAACCCTCAGTTGCTTTTATTTGAGAACCACAATGCGCACAACTAAATACACATTCTACCAAAAGAAATCAAGCCGCAAAAACCAAACTATTATCGAAGTTCAGCTTTCGAATTTGAAAAAACGACCAAAAAATTTGCGTACATGAAAAGCGTATCAAGCTTCATTCACGCCATTATAGTTATGTGAGGGTTAACTCCTTTTGCCTAAACAGGGTTGAATGTATGAGGGGGTCCATAATAAATATAAGGTTGAAAGAAAGGTACACAGGTATTCCTTTTTCTTAGAAAAAAATGGTTTATTATTTGCAAAATGCACATGAGCAATGATCGAATATGAAAAAAAAAAATTACATCGGAACTGAGTAAAAGGCATCTTACAAATATAACACCTATAACTATATTGCCACAGAAGACATCACTTTACTTCAAACTTGCTGACAACAACCGTAGTACATTATTTTCGAGTATAAATCAACACTATGTCTCTCTCCCTTTCACACAACTAATAATAATTCATTTATAGATTCACTCAGTGAAAAAATCTCAGTTTCCGCCGAGCTCTCACGCAGCAAACATCTGTTGATGGTCTATTTATCACAATTTAATAAAAAATAAATAAGTTTTGAAATATTTGAAGTAAGGCAACACTTTCCGGTGGCGACAGCCCCCATAATGACGCTGGAGACTGTCGCCGTGTCGGCACATAAGTCTTTTGTTCAATCATCCCGTTTAACTTTTCTCTGCTTGGGTGATGTTTGTGTCTGCTGTTTAGGTGACTTTGGCGCTTTTGGAGATTTGGGAACCTTTGGTGATTTTTCTATAAAAAAATACAAACAAAATGAATATACTAGTTTTTATATAAACTAAAATTTGCATGGTTTATTAGCTGAATTCATACGTAATGATGAAAAAAACAAGCTACAATTATAGCATATATTACATATATTTACGAATTTTTCCATGAATACAAAAACTAGATTTATTGTAAGAACATATTAGAGTGAATCAATACCTTGGATAAACAGTTATGATACTTAAATTTACTATTAGTGAGATTCTTTGTTATAAATAGTTTGAAATTTCGTACATGTAACTAGGATTTATAACTTTATCTTATAACTTATAGTCATAACTTAAGAATGTTTTATTATTTTGGCGAAATATAAATGTATGCTTTAAACATGCTTTTATCTAACCATTATTGACATATTTCCAATATTTATTTTCACCTTAATTTCAAGATTGCACTTTAACATCTGATTGTAAAGTAGTATAAAGTCTGTAATTCTTAATTTCAGTTTATCTGTTTCAAGATATAATTCAGTCATGGATCAATAGGAAATGAAAAACATATTTTATCATCAATGCGACAGATTTCTGTATAAACTCAATCAACGGCGATTGCTTTTAAATGGTATACCAACAATAATCTTTAAGCATTACTATCTTGATAAGTATACCATAAATGAATATTAACTTACTAATTTGTGAAAGTAGTTCCTTGGGCAACCATTCATAGTCAATATTTGAGTTAGCTGTTCCAGTCTCGATATGTCTGGGCGCGGATCGTGGCGTACGTCCTCGTGCCAAGGAAGCGAGTGCCTGCTGACCACCAACTAAAGCGAGTACAAGACCTGCTCCTAAGAACAGATATAGGAAGAATGTCTCTCCGTCCAAACCTTCACTAGCTTCTGTCACTGATATGGTCTGGTTGTAGACTGCCTCCTAAAAAAATAATGAAATTGTGAGAAGTATTCAACATTTGGGTGACATTTCGACTAAGCACAATGAACAAATTTTGAAAATATTATTTGAAAAAATAACTGATAATGGTACAATTAAATTGAAGAGTTAAAATAAAATAGTATAAGCAAACTCGTAATATTGAAACAATCAAGAAATGGTGTTAAATTTTCATGTTTTCAAAATTAATCTTCACTCACTTCAAAATACGCTTCTATGGATGAGATATTTTAATTTTAATATAACGTTTTTACTTTTTTTTTTTTACCATGTTCGCTCCCAAATTGGAGCATATGGATCTACACAGTGTGAAGATATCCACTTTGAAAGAGGAGTATATGGATCTCCGCAATGTGAAGACGTCTTGACAGATTTTACTAAAAATATATATATTATTTACACGTAAAAAATGAAGCTAGCTATTTTAATTTTTACTGAAAATGAAATAGTACCAAACTCTTTTAGATACACATCTATGTAGCGGTGAATGAGAATAATTTTGTACGAACCATAAAACTGTTTCCACTGCCATCCCTGTAATTGAGATTAATGCTCAAACCGAAAGGTCTTCCGGCGAAAGCTTCTGACGGTAAGAAAGAGTATGAAAGCGTCGCTTGATGATTGGGCTTGACTTCCCTTTGGTAAGCGATAGCAGAGAAGTTCTGTATGTAGAAGGTGAAATCAACAGGGTAACGGAAAGATGCCTCTAATGTTTCCAAAATAAATTCTTCCTTTCCTTTGTTACTGAAGCCAACTAGGAATTCAACAACACGGCCAGCGGGTAATTCTAAATATGGAAAAATAATTACATAAATTAGTATACTATCATAATAAATATTTCTATAGAGACCAGGAATAAAATATATCTTCTCATTTTCATTTTTAATTGAAGCGAATTATAAATTTAAATTTACAAATCATAAAAAGTATGACTAAAGTGCCATTCAAATCAATAGACATAAAATAATTGAGTAAAAGAGTTTTCTTATTGTGACTGCTTCAAACTATAGAGGTATAATTAAGATGAATCCGCATGCTTAACATGTATTAGAAAATGGTAAAACCCTATTACATTATTCTACAAAGTAATGAAACTGCGAGGTAATGAAACTCGTTCACATAATAATAAAATAAATTTTGTGTTGTCTATGTATTTTTTTTTTCCTTTAAATTCTGTTTACTATGTTACTTATTCTGTATGGACAAAAATTAGCACAATTCAGGCAAATGACTTACCCAGTTGAGATTCAACAAAGTTAGCAACAGGCTTGGTGAAGAGAATAGTGACATCCGCATCAGGCGAGGCGCGTAACGTCCCATCATCTTCACTATTCAGATCCTCCGTCGTTCCAACAGCTTCCTCTCCTTCTACATCAACCACCTCGTCTTCTAATTCATCTTCCTCCGCATAAGCAAAGAATTTCCTATCTAAAATTGGACACAGGAGACATTTAATTAAAAAATGAATATCTGATCGATGCTTTGGTTGATTGCCTTACACTGTACATTTACAGTGTATTTTAGCATTTATGACTGTTTATTTAATTTTCAGTAAATTTTAACATTTATGGCTATTGGAATTGGATATTGTGCATGTTCCCAGCGTTGGTCATTCCGATATATTTAAAAAAAATTACGCATAAAAATATTATATTAGCAGACACTGAATAAATAGTAACAGTTTTCATGGTAATGGTAAATACGTTTACATTATTTTCAATCGTTTAACCATGTACGGATGATCTTTAGCCAACAGAAATCAAAAATCAGCGATTCAAGCTTCTTATGGAGGCAAATATAAATTAATTTAATGATTCAAATAAATTTTAAAAAACACAAAAGTTTTTTACGTGTTATAAAACATATTATAGAAGTAACCATGAGCAAAAAAAATAGATATCTCAATGTCAAAAAGAAGCTGGATTTACGTAAGATTCGGAGGCACAACACAGGTTTTTAAAATTGGAACACAGAATAAATGTGACATTCCTTATATTTGCATGAGCTGAATTCATTACAGATCGCTTATCTTGTAAGAAGTGATCATTTGATTGTTCAACTACAACACAATGTCTAGATGAGCGACATATTTCAAGGAGTCTGACTTCTTGGATTGGTGGTCAGTTTTGACATATGGAAAAACAAACGGATAAAGATTAGTTGTATTATTTTATAAGCAAATTCAGCAACACTCGAAATATATATCGTGCTGTGATAAAAAAAGCAATACACATAAATGAAGTGAAATAACCTAGTTGCCACGTATTTTTAAGAAGCCGCTAACAAAACGTCCTAGTTTTAAAATAATAACTGAAAACGTGACTTACCACTGTCAAATGTGAGGATTAGGGCTGGAAGCACCAATAAGGATAATAAGAAAAAGTTTTTCATTTTGAAATAGTCGTATTTATGTCGCGATTGAAGACGACAGCCGAATGAAAACTGACACTAATGCAAAAGGAGGTAATACCGTTCTCCACACAAGCAGCGAGAAAGTCCAAGTGGAGATACGTGGAAGGTGTATGAATACGAACACGTTCCGAAAATTATAATTGTGTACTGTGATACAATTTAATATAAAACTTTATATAACGAAATTTATGCATTCTTATTGGGAAACCACAAGTTTATTCATTTTTATTTGATATCGATCATGAATGGAATCAAATATTTTTGAAAGTTATAACTATTGTTAGAAAAACTTTAACTTTTATTTTGAACTTTAATATGACAATTAATACTTTATTATAATTAATATTGAAACTGTTTAACTATAAGATAAATATTTTTTAAATCTGTTCATTAAAATTCATTAAAAATAATTTCATTGATTAATTTTATTATTAGTTTTATTTTCACAAAGATAATATTTTTCATGGCACAGTTCATTTTGTTTTTAGATTATTGTAATCGATTGAATGAAATCTCTAATATATTTTGGTATATATATTAAATAGCACGCGCTTAAATTTATACTATGGTATTACTATGGCTTTTTTGGTACTATTATTTTATTCATAAAAAATATGTTTCTTTTAATGGAAATAGCCAGTGAATACTTTTTTTTGAGTCTAATCTTTAAACCAAATAATTATTATTCTATGAAATTTTTTCGAATATAACTAACATTTTCTAATTTTTTTAAAAACTTGACTTCAGATTGAAAACTATGTAAAAATAATTCATCCTCCCCGGTAGCGTAGTTGGTAGCGTGCGCGTCTAACGATCCGGGGAATGCAGGTTCGAATCCCCATCTGTGTCGGTTTTTTTTAAAAATCTAAAAATACAGGACTGGTTGCTTATTAGGTTGAGTAATTGTCTGACAAACAATTCTCGTAAAA
>JAGVSQ010002721.1:12145-23712 GCA_022683975.1 Rhyacophila evoluta | reverse complement strand
CATCTCCAAGCTACATTATATGTGGGCAGTGAGCGAACATATAACATACTACCAAAGGCGAAGCCCGGGTCCCTAACAGTGATCTCACATATGGAAGTTTACTAGTTTTAAGTAATTTAGAATTTAAATCAATTTCCATCAAGCACCACCAGTCAAAAATATTAATTATATAATAATGTATAGTAAAAATGTGTAACACTATGCTACTGCAGTAAGGATTAGATAATTATACACAACAATATCGGCTGTAATTGAATACTTTATTTAATTTTTATCACTTCTAACGCTTTGAATCAGTAAAATACAGTAAAAATTAATGCTTCATCCTACATAGGCTGGTATAAATTCAAACTAATTCTTTATTTAATTATATTTATCATGTTGTTAAAAAAAAAATTGCAATTGCATCGGTGATGATGTTGAGAATTGATTTAGACAGTGAAAATGACATGTGAAAATTTCACGTCGCCACGGTTCACCGTTTGTAAGTTATTGTTACAGATAGACATACACGTTATTATTATATAGTATAGATAATATGTTCCTAAAATGTGCGGTACCACCACCCAGTGAGCACTGAAGCCTTCTAAGGGGACGACGGTAGATTCAGAAGCATTTGGGGGGCATTCGGGCAGTCTATGAGTTAGCGGTTCTTTTATAGAAGAAATTAATACTTTTAATATTGTACATTACACGAGCTAAGAAACCACGATATACCTTAAATTTCACTAAATAATATAAATGGGCGAGGTGACAAATTCATATCAATAAAGACGCGTAAACCAAATATGACCGGAAACCTATGGTATTGATACTTATTTTTATCATAAGTATATGACTATGCTATGAGTATTGAGTATTTCATCTTTAATTTTTAAAATATTATATTTATATATACGCCAGTAGCAATATGATAAACAAATAAACGCATTCGAAAGTAAAAAAAGTTATTTTTAAATTATGAAAGTTTGCTTGAAAAATTCAATGTAAATAGTTATACTGATAATGGCTTTGAAACATAAATATGCAATCTGGGGCATGATATTGTTTTGAAAAAATGCAATTAACAGATTTCGAAACAAGACACCATGGTTTTTTTTTTCAGAGGAACATGCTCGTAATTTACATGATTTCTGATAATATGCGAGTACGTGTAAATGAAAAACACAATTTATGCTGAAAAACTTCCTATCTATTTCAATGCGTATATATGTACATTGTTTATCTACATTTGTGCATATATTTTTCTGATAAATGAACGTATCATATATTCTATAATAATTTTCACGTCATTATCTACGTAGGATGTATACGTCTTAGAATTAATCAATTATTAAAAATATATAATTATAATCGCGATACAAAGACCAACTTTTCTCAGTATACATCAAAGAAAATCAAATTGATTCGATAGTGGATACTTTTCTATGAATATCGGAGTTTAAATGAATAGTTATTGATAGTATATAAGAATTAAGATGATTCGGGTATTAATATGTCGAAGATTATAAGAAAAATAAAAAATTGCCGGTACTTACATTTATATTTGTATAGTGAAAACAGGCATACTATAAAAATATTAAGTGCTTATGTAAAATACTAAGAATAGGGTTAAAAAGTTAAAGATGTGCAATCTATAAACTAGTAAAAACATGTGAACAGATGGATTAAAAAAACTTTTTGCACAAGAGCGCCTTCTATCCATGGGGCAGCACTGGATGTGGGTGACTCACTTTAATGATTCAGTATCGTTTTTTTCTTTTAAACTCCGTCATAAATACTCGACGTTATTCTAATATGTAATATTGTTTATCGGAGCGGTTGGTTAATGACCAGTCATAGTCAAAAATTGTCTACTAAAATAATCATTTGTGCGGATCCACATACTCCACATTCCTCAAAGCGTAAAGATACAAACATATTTATGTACATAAATAACGGTATGTGGAATTTTTAAAATAACTAATGTATGGACTAACAGAACTCCGTACAATGTATGAATATGTTGTTATATATACAAAATACGTATTTTATATGCAAACGTTGTCGGCTAGCAACATGGAAGCACGTTTCATGAAATAGCTGAATTCATCTACTTTCCTTCTAAAATATTCTTAGTAATCGAAATTTCAATGTATAAATCTTAAATATTTACATAAATCTATTTTATACTTTTTTTATTTGAAGCACAAAAATACATTATAACACACACATATACATGACCTGATATGACAATGGAATAACATACTATTTTTTTCTTTAGATATATTTTTTGGCTCGGATTTACCTTTCGTAATTTACAAGAATTATTTATTTAATGGACGTATTATATCCTTTTCGAATTATCTGAATGTCTTCTCAACATTGTAATATAAATATTATTTTTTAAAATCTTAATTAGTTAAAATAAATAGTTGATTTGAAAATATCTCACAGGGATGGCGATCTTTTAATACTATATGCCCCCAAAATAGAGTATGGGTAGAACTTTTTGGTTGTTTTCAAAATTAATAAAATGTGAAATATTATTTTCCCCTAAATGTATTCTACTGCTATCGATGCTTGTGACCTAGTGCGAATCCGCTGTCTTTAGTGGCGAACTTAGCACTCAATAGGCGTAATCGTTTTTTACGTCTCACGCTTCCTTAAAAATTTTATTTTCGTCCAGAATTTTGTAGTTCAACGTTCTTTAAGTCTATGCTACCTCAATATTTATTTTCTTTTTGAGACTCCATCTTATTCTAATACATTCCATCTAAAAAAATCTATATGAATAAAGGTTGTAAAATATTACGGACAAAATATGTTCGAACTTTAATCTTATTTAAATACCTATGTATATATTCCGTTCTATCTTTTCCGCCTATAAAGTGGAAGGTGCGAATTAGCTATTATGTTTGGCAAGCATACTCAAACCTTTACACTATCTGTGTATTTTTCTCAAAACAGGTTATATATTTTTTAAACACTTGCAGCTTTCGTTTATTTTTATTATCTTATCTATTTTACTTATTTCATGCTCTAGCCATATTCCATATTTCAGAGATGTCGTAATAATTTAAAAAAAAAGAAATTTTATTTCTTACTGGCCAAATTAGCGTGTATATCCACCTTCTACAAATGCATTTATTTTACTTTACGTTTAAGCGTATAGAAGCCGCTATATTAGGTGAAAACGAAAACAAAAGAATAAATCTTTTACTAAACGGAAATAGATGTCACTACATGTCCGTCAAGTAAACACCTGAAAGATCCTTGCCCTGTGTGACAGTTTCTCGAAGTAAAAAAATGATGGCTGCCAACTGGTTGTAGGAAGTTCAGTGAATATGTAAAATCAAATTATTTATTTATCGATAATAGTGAATTGTTACATTGACTTTATGCATGAAAAACATTCTCCGAGTGTAAGTGAAAAGAAAACGGACTACCTTCTGTTATGGCAGATGATTACACTGAAAGGGTGAGTGATATTAGTTTTTAGGTCAAGATTAATAATAAAACGATAATTGATAAGGGATACCCGAGGTCAAGGGCTCCTGAGTATATATATTCCATGTCAGTATGTCTACAGTACAAAACAATAGCGTTTTTATGTGATTATTTCCGATTTTAGGTTACGTCAATTCACGGTTATGTTATCGTGCAGCTTATCTGTCACTCGAATATTTTTGTTGGAAAATAATGTTTTGATCGAGTGACAGGTGTTTTTATCTTATATTACAGGCCCAGTATTAATTTTAAAATACGTGTCAATGCGTTATTGTTGCAAAGCATGGGTTATTTAACGATTTCGTCGCATTGTTATTGACGCAATTCCAGTTTGTTTGTATACCTGTAGTGATTGGGGAGCGAGCGCTTTCAAAGGGGTCAGTTACCCGACCTTGCGTCTCTAGTGTATTTATCAGTGATAACGTAATACTTATCGTTCAAATAATACAATGAAGACATTCGTATTGAGATCCAACAATCAAACACAAAGTATACACATTGCAAAGTAGTAATATTTTATAATAACCACATGGTCTGGCGGAAGTCGGTCGGATATCCATCCAATTCGAATACGTAGTGATCGCTAACAATCTATCAGTCATCTTAATGATTAAATAATGATGATAGCAATGATTGTTGAAATAATTATCATTATTATTTGACAATGATATGTCATATTTTGATAGCACACAATTACATCTCATATATTGATTATTTACATTAATACAACCAAGGTTATGTGAAATTCGATCTCAGGATATAGTTTTTTTTTTATTATTTCTTATGTTAAACAACTTTAAATGGCTTATTCTTATTACAATAATATAACATTTTATTCATCATATAAAAATAATACTGAATTGCATAATCGAAATATCCGATTAAAAGATTTTTAGTTTTATTTAAAAGTCATCATTGTTTCGAACACTTTTGTTTTCAATTTGAATATCGAACAATTTATTTCAAGTTTCTTCACAATATATTATGTCATAAATTATTGCCATATAAATAATATTTATTAGCTGCAGTTATCGAAAAATAGCTAAGGTAAATATTATTTTACACTCTGGCCAAACATCATTTAAAATATATTTTTTTTTTTTTTACTTTAATGCGAAAATTATTAACAGACCTTTCGGCCAATATTTTTATTTTAAAACGCTAATTATATTCTTGAGTTGATGTTTTTAGACTTGATTTTATGCATTAACACTGTCTATTATAAATACAGAAAGAATGATATTAAATAGGGAAGTTCCGAGAGTAGGAGAGTAGTCGAGCTCCAAAGTGAAGTATATGAATCCCCCCGATGTAATAATATTTCTTGACAGATTATTTTTCACGAGAATTGGTTGTCGGAAAAATTTTCATTTGAAAAAGTTTTTCATTTTCGGATTTTTTTTTAATCTGAGAGATGTGGGGATCGAACCCGCATTCCCCGGATTGCTAGGGGCGCACGCTAACCTCTACCCTACCGACAGGACTTTTGTAATAGGGATATGTTATTTTTCTTTATTTGCAATATATATATAAATATTTTGACCATTTCCACTTCGAAATTTGAGGATTTATGAATCCAGTGTCAATAAATCCGCTCTAGAGATAGAGTATAGATCTGTATAATTTGAAAATTGATCCTGTCAATTTTTTTTCATGGTAATCGGTGGTGAATTAATCGCTTAACCCATATGGAATTCAGTCCTGCACAACTATGTTTTTATTTCTAGTTAACAACTGGAATGGAATGGGATTTAAAAACGCAATTTTCGATACGAAAGCGCACTTATCAATATTTAATAATTAAGTCATTCCATACGATTTGGTAATAAAATTTGATTTCCATGAATAAATTCCGTATGGGTATCATAAAAATGGCATCAAAACTTCACTTTGGCCTTCTTAGGACACGTGTAAGAACCAGCCGTAAGACACGTTAAGAGGATTCAAAGTTACGTTAGAAGTTTACGCGCTTCGTGAACCATTTCGTCAAATTGCTTCCTAACTTTTTAATGGCCACCCAGTCCACGTCAAAACAAGACATGTTGACTGGGATCATTCATTACGGTTGGACTTAGACCAAGTTAGATGCTTATTTCCGTTTTACAGGGATATGAAAATAATATTACCTGATTTAAAATTAAGAATTAAGTAAAATGTATTTGAATATACATATATTCTTTTAGATCTCGAAAGCCAGTAAATCATTGTATCGAAATATACTCGCACTTGCATGATAAAATTATATGTTAATTTGCATAATTACTTTACAAATTTTAAAACAAATATAACTTCTTCGCACAAATGAATATTTTTCATTCTTCCATAATTCCATTATTCTTCTTACAGTTCCTCTTTAATTCACATGGATTAAATCGAATCGAAAATTTTTGCTGGACATATTTACTTCTCAATTTTTTTTTAACATTTGATTTATAATATAAAATTTCCTTTTCAAATTACAATTTTTCCGGTAGCAATCCATAATATTTCAAAGCTATCTCCTACCCAAAGACAACATATGCGTAATGTATCTCAAACCTACTAACGTTGAGTATGGCGTATAAAGGAAGTCACTTGCTTCTTGTATATTTTCCCATTCGGGCGTATAATTCGCACATATAAATAAACGCACCCAAACTGAACTTAATCCACTCTGACCAATGTTTTGGAAATCCCGCAGCTTCCGATGCGTATTTACGGAGGTTTTCCACTTGAGTTATTTCTATATATCTTAAAAAATAACATATCTACTCACTACATTCCCCACTTAAACGCGATACATATTGTCTTTCAACCTTATATTTAAATCACACTAAGGATCATATTATTAATAAAAGTATTTTTTACACTACTAATGCTTTATTTAGTTTTACATTTAACAATGTTTTTTCCCAATTCGCTTTATTTTTATTTATATAATCTTTGCTGAAAATTCCTTATACAAATCAGAAATACAATTTTATATTTTAAGCAATACCATAATAACTATGCATTTCAGTCTGATTGGTTGTTATATAAACATTGTTTCGCAATAATTTTTTATCAATTAATTTCTGTTAATATCTATTACGGCTCCAAGTTTTTTCGTTTAGTTTTATTTAGTTTGGTTTGTGGTTAGTATTTTTAATTTGAAGAAATGTAGTAAGGTATGACCATTTCGCTTTTATGTAATGTGATTTTGTCGATTAAGTGCCAGATATTTTAAGTTATAAAAACTATAGCCATATATAATAATAATAAAAAATATAGTGGTATGCCTTCTGTTATCGATATTATTAAACTTGTGACAAGAAATAATCTCTCTGAAAATATTATAAATTACATAGATAAAAATAGTACCATTTTTTTAATACTCACATCAGGCCTAAAATAGGAATATAAAGTTTTAAAATGTAGAAAAACAAATGATATTATTGATTTCTCACTATAATAGGTAATATATCAGAAACTAAATATGTACCATATATTTATCACGTACAGACTGGAAAGAAAAAACTCCATAGTAAAAATGTGTGCAATTTCGGGCATTTCTATTTATACCATAACCACGATAAACCTATGTGGTAGTAATTCTTTCGCACTATCACTCTCGGGCTGTGTCAGTTGGCGCACGCGACACGCGTCAAAAGCGTGACTCACCCCTCCGCCGTGAGGGTGGCGTGAGAGCCTTAATCCGCATTCAGTCCTCATCCCCCGAGGCTGTATCATGAACATCTCTATTACTCACCTCTACGACGGATGTTCATCTGCTAACCGGAAAAACCGATGTCTCAAAAGGGTTTAACTTATATTATCTCTATACAAAAAGCTTGCATAATTTTACTGTTATGAAAAAATTTTATTTCCTTGATTGCAATACTTTATTTATATAATATAATTAAATGTTTTCCAGGGACATATTAATATTTTTTCTTAAGTCATCTGCAATTATGCAATTATTTCATTAATTATTTTCACTCTTTGTTGAATAATTATGCAAGATATTTTCCTTCATTTTGACGATCATATTTTCAAAATCTGGGTAAATTTTCTACAGTTGTATAATATTAACAAGGCTTTCCTAGGCTTCCAGTCCATCAAATTTATTTATAATCTGTAATACAAAACATGATATAATAGAAAATCTCTGATACTTCATACATTATAGAGTATGATGACAGCATCCAAAAGAATATATTGCATGTACATATAAAAACATCTTTAAAACAGTAAAGACGTCTTAGGGCTGTTTCGGCCGTATGCTAGAAATTACTCTCAGTCTGTATTCTTGGAACCAGTTTTCCTGGAAGGTCGCTAAATACTGTGTACCGGATATCTTCGATGGAAAGGCGGGATGCGGATTTGTCTTAATTAGATTTTTGAAATCGCCATATATTTTTCATATGCCTTATTTTGGAAGTGGTTATGGAATGGATACACATAAGTTAAAAATAAATACGACATATATTTTATTATTATATGTAAGATCAACAGGGTGTATGTTTATCTACCAACAATGATATAAACAAATAAGTAGAAGGCGACAGAAATAAAAAAGAAAGTATTCGTCAAACTTCTGATTTCGTGTGAATCGAACTGGTTCTGTTACACAAGTATACAGCTTTGTTTAATATTATGTAACACGGGCTTAAAATACAGAGAGAGAAAATAAAATGAACGGTTTGTCGAAAGGATTTTTTGCGTTAGCACTTAAATGCTATTTCGTAAAGTTCCTTTTATTATTCATGGCAATTTAGATGGGTACACTCATCGGGGAACATCCCGAAAACCTCGCGCGTGATTCACAGAAAAAAAAACACCTTAAAATGTTCACCATGCTTCGGCAATTTCGCCATTTCAATTCACCTTGCCTCACCCTTAAAGCTACCTCGTACCGTGACTCACTCACGTTTGCGAACTTTTCGGTTACTCCTTTTTTGAAGGGGCTTCCACAATAATATCCCGTTGGAGTTTTCCACTTTCTCATCACTTCTATTATGTTCAGTTGTTTCTATAAAATAATAAATGCATTTTATTTTACCTATAAAATTATTACTAAAACTCTTAGCTTAAAGTGCTTGATGGCAATCTAAAACAGAACATTCACTGAATACTATATTACATATGAGTGTATTAAACATAGATCCTTTGATTAACAATGTTTCTTTGTGTATTGGAATGTTGTTAATATATAGAACTTATTTATATGTATATTCATCTTTATTGGTACATGGTATGACTAACATAATACAGTACTGGCCATCTTTCTATGTAGAACAAAATTTACAATTTTTTCTCATAAGTGCAGCTTTTGAAAAATTTCAAGACGTCAATACGTCCCGTGAGGCAATTTGGGTTGCCCATGCCTGGTTTAGTACAAAATCAAGACCATTATTCAATATAGAGTGTTACTCAGGAGTTATATTATAATTTGTAAACAAACTGTTCAGCATTTTATATAGGAATATTTACTATGGTCAAGAATTTCATCACATTTTTTTTACCATGTTTGCTTCGAACGTGGAACATATAGATCTACACACTGTCAAGACATCCGCCGCGAAAGTGGATTATATGGATCTCCGCAATGTGAAGACATATCACGAAAGATAATTTTTCACAGGAATTGGGTTTTAAATAATTCAACCCAATAAGCATCCAGTTCTGCATTTTCGGATTTTCAAAAATCCGACATATGTTGGAATCGAACTCGTATTCCCTAGATGCGCATGATAACCTCTCGACTACCGATTGCTGAATATAATATCGTAATTAAAGTCAATATGTTTTATTATTTAAATTATTATATAAACAATTACGTAAAACCTTGTAAGTGAAATGTAAAAATAAAACTATTTAAAACAGTTTCAAAGTAACCGAAAGACTTGTTGGTAGTCAGAAGCTTTCAGAGCGAGTTTTGCATGCGGCGGTCGGAATAAAAGCTCTCGATCAGCCACTACGAATTCCAAAGACCTTGAGACTTTAAACGGCTTTTTGTTTGAATAATTTAATCAGTGCTTCGTATCCTTGGACGCCATATTTTTAATAATCTATATAATGTAAAATTTAGCGCCTAATAAAACGTGACGTTTATTGCTTTTAATTACCGTTGAACTATTTTTTTCAAATATAATTACACAAGTGCTTTCGTGAAGAATTTTTCAATAACTTTTTAGTGATACTTATTTAGATTTGACGACTTTCTGGAAAATTCTACGTACAAGGTTTTTATAATACATTTTAATGTTTACTATAATAGTAATTACTTTGATAAATAGAAACGCCGAAACTTTATTTCATTTTCGTTATTAATTTTTTTTGTTACTATTTGATTATTATTTTAATGGGTTAGTAATAAATTATCTCGCTTGTAATCCATTGGGATCGTGAGTCGTTTCCAATTTATGGGACTCGGATTTGAAGTATTGTATTATAATTTGTAGAGATGCAATGTTTTAAGTAGTTCGGCATATTAAAAAAATGCTTAAATATATGAGAATTTTTTTTTTTAAATTACGATAGACATGTTTTGCTTTCAAATATTATCCATTTTTTTATCTAAATATAATTTGATTAGGTTAATTTTGAAAGAGTAAATCAATTCTATTACTTTTCATACACAGAACGCTTAAATATCTCATATTGTACCGATTATATCAACTGTTTTCCAGAGATTATTGTAGCTATTAATTAATTTATAAGTTGTTTACTTATGACCCTTCTGGGTTCAATGTTTATATTATGCTTACGCGTATAGTACACTTTAAAATGTACTGCAATTTTAGTAAAATGAATATAATTAAATATGACTTTAAATTATATACATTATAGATTCCTTATAAAACCATAAATTTAAATACAATTTAAATTTAGTTTTTATAGTCTTGGCGAAATTTTATCAGTAACTAACCATGGTTCAAGTCTGTGTAAGACGTGCAGAAAATCTTGAACTTTTAAAATTTACCGAAACAAAAAAATATGCCAAGCTTATGATTCAATTAAAAGAATGAAAAAGCTCTCTGCTGTTGTATATTACACAAAAGTAACGCAGTTCAAATAATTATACATTATATTAGATATTGTCACTGGCAATATAGCCTGTCCAAAAACAGTTTCAATAAAATTTTGAACTACCGAAATACTGAAAGCGAAACATTGCTCATATTGTCCAATAATAATAAGCTTAGGTTTATTTTTAATGATTGTTTCGATCGTTGCATAAATATTCGTATTGCTTTTATCCTATCGGAGAAGGGTCTTTACGCCCTTGTCCAAATAACCCTTACCGCCCTTCGCCCAGTTTTCCAGCCCCCTCTCTTTTCGATCCTACCCCTTGCAACTCATGCCTCCTCATCCGACTCGACACGTGTACGGATTTTCAAAAGTGTTCGTGGGTGAATGTTACTGTAGGAATGCTGCCTTGGACCCCTGTTTTGCGGATCCAGGAAATAATGATCAAATTTTATTATCATGTTTGATTAGTGTACAAGGGATATAATTGAGATCCTTTTTTGCCTAACGTCTTTAAATAATAGATAGATTTTTTTTTCTTCATCTTTTTCATTTCTAAATCGTCCGAATTGACATGATTCAAATTTGTATTCGTTACCTGTCAGCGTCATTCATACGTGATAGTATATTCAAATATGTGCGATTCTGTTATTTGTTAAGCAAAATGGTAAACTATGTCGGTCTGCTCTAGGATTTTGTCCTAAAATCTATAAATATTTTCATAAACCATTCACAAATTATTTAAAAATAAAAAAATTATGATTACACCCAAATTTATGTCCAGCTGTTTTAGCAATATTGTTATTATGTAATGTTATTATAAAAATGCATTTTGCCAAATGTAACATTAAGTGACGAAAACATGTATTCATAAAATGAATGTTTTATAATCACAAAGTATAACTTAGCAATCTTATAACAAGCGTTTTTTTTAATATTTTTATAATAGAGATCCGATCAAACGTCCATACGTTTACATGATAAACAAGAAAATGAAACGTATTGCACCTTGTAATAAAATAATATATATTACAAGGTGCAATACGTTTCATTTTCTTGTTTATCATGTAAACGTCCATACGTTTACA
>JAGVSQ010002721.1:0-12135 GCA_022683975.1 Rhyacophila evoluta | reverse complement strand
AATAATATATATTACAGAAAAATAATTATTATTTAACGATCAATATAAATAACTATCTTACATTTTATTTGATACGTCAGTTTCATTATTGAAATTATTGCATTTATTATAGAATACATAAATTCTTATATAATTAAATATTCTATGAACGTATCACTGTTCGATTAAATTAAACATCTGATCTTGAATCCATAGGAACTTACTCACCTACCTTGAACTATTTCACATTAAACACTCAAAAATTTTACTATTATATTAAAAAAATCCAATCTTGCTCGAATTCGTTTTTGGACTTTGAATACTTTTTATTTTATTTTTTCAGTTGAATCAACACGACTGTTTTTTTTTCAATTTATATTTCATTTCATATTAATATCACCATTTTAAGCATTTATTATATACACTTTTCGATATTCAATATTAAAATTATATTTATCACAATCTCAATGAAATCGTACGGTTTAAGTAATGAATAGGTCTAATAATAAAATAATTTAATATTAATTTCTTTAAATTCTACACATAATAGTAATTGTTAAACAAATTGATCCGTTTTTCCGACAAAATTTGACAGTCCTAGATGCTTTTTTCATTTGGTTTCAATTTTTAGATGAAGTTTACATTATTTAGTCACCACAAACCACTCACAAACTCACATAGAAGCTACTTCTAAAATTTAATTTATCTTACTGTGTTTCACTATCCTTTTTTTATTTCCTAAATAATATCCCAGTGTTAGTCATTAGTTTGAAATTATACTTATTAATGTAATTTAAATTATATCGAAAACTTCCAACTGTGACAAATATAACACTCATGAATCGAGTCACTCAAAAATGATTAGCCACGTAGATATTTGTATTTTTTTTAGCGAGCCACCAAAAATAACGTGACAAATTACGGCTAACCTAGCAGCCACGGCTTGGGGACTACTGGTCTACCCTATGCATTACCAAAACTTGCTTAAACGTTTTAGTCATTCTAATTTGGGAGAAAAGTTTGTAAGTAATTCGTTTGCATAATTGAATTTTAAGTTTCCTCAATACCCTTTGAAATAGCCCGGATGCCCGTTTTAACTTTATTTTTTGACAATTTTGACTTTGGATTTGAATAACAGTGGGTAGTAAGTAGTGGGTGGATAATATATTTGAATTTTTAAAATATAATAGTCACTATTAAATAATAATAATAATCAATTGAAATGAAAATTTAGATCAATTGTTGGATTTTTTACTAGGACATCACACATCGAAAAAGTCACATTAGACAGATACAATATCATTAAATGAATATTAATTTAATTACGTTCTACTCTATATTTTCACTTCACTTAAACTGTGGTAAAAAAAACATTTTAAGTGATTATTGTGTATGTTCCATTTATTTTACAGATAGGTGAATAGATTATTGTTACTCAACCAAAAGTTTTCATAATATAACATATCACTCATAAGAAAACAATACCTCTTACACCATACAGCATAAAATACATGAGATAAAAGAAACTCTCTATTTACAAGATTGTTAAATCAAATTCTTTATTTTTTTAGCTTCAACGTCATAAAATAATAATTAATTTGATAGTAGCATAGCGTTATCAACATTGTTTAATAATATTCTGTTAATCTTCTGTAAAATTTATGGTATACATTTTATTGTTTTGTCGATGTAATAAGCTAATATCATGAATTAAGTATACTATCATCCTGATAGCCATAGCTTTATGTGATTCAATACTTTCATGTAGTAATTGTTAGATTAAATCTGAGATTGTAGAATACGTGATACATTAATTACAATCATAAGTAACGACAGACCCAAGGAATTTTGTTGCTTCTTTGAAATCACGCAAGAAAATCTTAGCTTTTTTTAAATTTATCATTTGCCGTCCATTGAAAAAGATGTGGATTTTTTATATCAATTTTCAGCTTGCGTATTAATCTTAAATTTTTAACATTAATTCAGACTGTCCATTTCTATTTCCCTCGTGCAAATTTAATATACACGAGAAAAAATGTGATCGTTGTAAAATATATATTATCTATTTTCTAATTGAAATATATTGGTTATAATATTGTAGGTTAGGTTGGAAATACAGCGTTAACTTCAATTGTTCAATGTATCTAATTTTTAATGAAATTCATAATGCTATCTTTAGCTTAAGCCAAATGAAACTAGCACGGTCTTTCAATTTATCGTAATCACAAGTATGTTTATTCTGAATTCGAATCGACTCAGTAGTACTATAAAATAAATTATATTGATTTTATAAAATATTATTTAGATAATTGACGCAAGTTGTTCTTGTATAATAAGACCACATGGCATTCTCTTTTGAATGAAAGTTTGAATGATGAAAAAGGTTTATGTATTCGTCATATATACAAAATTGACTGCAGTAGTCGACTTGTCATTCGAAGCACATCCGATCCGGTCACCAGCGCCTTTAATATTTAAGTATCATTTCCGCATCCGCCGTGGACTTTTTTTCGCGGCGGGTAATTCCCCCCCCCCCCCATGCCTTTTGAAAATAAACCTATGCCCCCTCCTGTCTCTTAAGGGGTACTACCCCCCACCGCTTAGTCAGACGCGTCGGCATCCGTCCGCGGGATATTGCGGATTCCACGCGATATTGGATGCGACGCAGGAATACGAAATGAGCGGTATATAACGCGGTCCCTTAGATCGCTTTACCAAATAATATCTTAGTGATATGCCAAACTCCGAGTATCAAGCTGCCTTGTATACTATACGACAGTTATCGCTGGGCTATCTATAGCTAGTTGTACAAAGATTGTTTGATGGATGGCAATACGTAGACCAGAATGCTAAAATAGTCTTCAAACATAAATCAATACGATTAAGATTATATTACGTTATAAACTTTATCTTCCTGGTACTAAAACACTTTATAATACGAACGAAAAATATCTTCAATTAATATTAATCTAATCCATATAACATATTGTTATTATAGTTTTTATTCTTCGCGGTAGCCGATCGGCGTATATACTTCAACACCGGGGATCCTCATTTGATTCCCATATCTGATGAATTAAAAAAAAACGAAATAGATGAATGGATGCTCATTACGTTGAGCAATTGTCTCACAACCAAATCTCGTAAAAATAACTTTTCAAGATATGTCGTCACATTACGGAGATCCATTTGCTCCACTTTCGGAGGGAATATCATCATGCTATGTTAATCAATGTGCTCCATTTTCAAAGCGGATATGGCGAAATTAAAAACTTTTATACATAGTCATAATATTATTTATTCGATTAATATATATTAAACTTGTGTCTCTGAATACACAGCTTCTAATTCTTAGATACATTAAATAAATGTGTGTAAACAGAAAAATGTTGGCTTTGATGCATATTATGTTATGAATACATATAACATAGTTTACGGATGAGCTATTGCCAACATTCTATTCCATGATATGTTTTTAATGATATTCTGATATAGGCATATAGCACCGATGCAGCTGGAGACGGTGCTTTATAAAGCTATTAAGTTTTTTTAACATTTTAAAATCAAGATTGCAACTATTCTTGCATTAAAAGCTTTTTGACACAAGTTATAAGGCGCTATCGTAAATGATTTTAGACAAACCGGTTCTTGGACATTAAACCGCTCATTAAATAAACATGTATATAAAAAACTCGTAAAGATATAAAAATCTTAAAAAAACATCTACCCAAATAAATAACCCAACCTAACCTCACACAATATATGACTTTCTTAACACGAAGAGTTTTTAACAATGGATAATTAATTGATCGGAAGTTATTGATATTTTTTTAATGTCGATGGGTTTTTTCCAGCGTGCCTAAACAATTTTTTTAAGCCAGCATTTTTTTGTCCATTTATTTCACAATATACCACACAATTATATTTTTCAGACTAATATAAAAAGGCAGTGATTTGAAATTATATAAGGATCATTAAAATTATGTTTAACTTTAATTTATCATTAATCACCACCACTCTGTTTCAAAAATTTATGTTTTTACTCTTTTAAACAACAAGGTATCAACTTTTTTGTCATTTATTCAAAATAGGTAGATTTTTTTCCCTAATATTGTATGGCTACATACAAATGTAGTATATTTTAAATAATATATTTACATTTGTATTACTATTTTGAAATAAGATGGCAAAGCATTTTAACATTATTTATGCTGATCATTATCTCAAGTGGCATTTCCACATATGGCATTAGTCGTTATATTTGAATTTTATTATCGGAGCTTTCGCTACAAAAGAAAATTGGGTCCATTACCTTCCTGAAGTAAACATTGGATTCCGGGAAAACGGGTTATTAAATGAAGTTTTTTTTACATTTTTCTCGGCATGCTTACCGTTTCCTGACTCGTGACGCAAGTCTTTAACCCACAATTGCCAAAAAAACCTTTATATGGAACAGTTTACTTCCTTTTCTTGGAGTATTTTTATACACATTTTTATATAAGTTTCTAAGCCTATACATTTTTTTCATTAAATCATTGAAATGTAAAGTAGATTATAACGATAGAATTATTGTTAAAAATTACAACTATATATTTTTATTAGCTTGGTCGACGAATAATATTTATCTAACCATTAAATTGAATCAATGAGAAGGATTTTATAATTAAGTTCAATTTCATTTCTTTTAAATTTACTTAGCATGTACATTTAGAAGCATTGATATTAATAATGTGTATTCTTTCTACCACCTTTCTCTTTATTACTCTTATATGTATTGTATACATTATATTAATAATAATAAGCAATCTTCATTAAATTAAATGTTTATATGGTACAGCTTTTGTAAATAATGTAAATTTAATCACTAAGCATCGAGCTTAGTTAGAGTTAGATACACATATTGTATAATTTTTAAATAAACCTACCAATCAGACTTTATAATTCGACATCGACACAAATTACATTAAACATTTCCGATACTTAAAGGTTTCCATATTTGAACTAACCGTTAAAACACTCTTTTTTTAAATTTCGATGTCTGAAAAAAAATATTATTTTATATAAAGTTTCTATCTGTATATAAGTTAACTATAGTATCTTTTTAATTCAAAAGAATACTACGAATACTTCTGTAACATAATTTATACTAAAGATAGTTTCACAACGCTAGTGTTCACCGCGCGTGAGGATTTTTTGTGACGGACAGACATACGGATGTATTTCTTGTTTTGTTATAAAGATTTGAAAATTAGAAAATAAATTTAAACGATATAAGAAATATGCAAAATAATAATAAGAAGTGTGAAGGGAAACGTCGTTTTCGCTGGTTAATTTTATTGATCTAAGGATGGCGACTTAATATATATTATTATAATAAAAATCAACTGTATCGAAAAGAAAACATCCACGGGTTAATGTCAAAAAACGATGGCAATAAAGTAAGCTTACATAGACCCTGAGCATTGTCTCTTGTATAAGCGCGCCGGCATTATTATAAAGCACGCTGTTTACAACGTCCTTACGCTCTCGGAGACGTCGCGGGCGTCTTGCGGAAGCTGCCGGCATCCTTTGATTCCATTTCCGGGCGTCGGATAGCCTTTTTTATCTCGAAGGTTTTACTGCCGGGCGCCGTAAACGCGGTAAGGCATTACGCTCGAAGCCTTTGCCCCTATCTCTTTTCATACTCTACTACTCGTTACGAAAGGTGTAATTTCTCGCCTATTGAGGTGTTTTTTAAGATATATCAAATGATATCTTTACTCTTAAATTTTTAGTACCCAGCAACGGCGTCTTTACCTTGAAATAATAGTCCTATTTCGAGTTTTATGGCGTTCATAATGTTATTGCAAAATGTCAAAGCTGAATGGTGGTGCAATAGTGTTTGTACAAAACAGGAGATAACACCTTATTTCAATATTAATCAATTCAATAGACTGGAACTTAAAAGTTCATAGCATATTCCTCGATAAGGTAATTATATTAAAATATACTATCGTGCTCTTTTGTAGAAATATGGTTTAATTAATTGATGGAAAATATTTTATTCGTGTTAACACAAAATAGATCCAGCCCGGCTTGTAATTCCGTTCTAAAATAATGTCATGTTGAAGAACTTGTATGTATCTAATTCCATATTTTGTCCATATCTCAAAACTATCAGGTGGGCAGTTGGTTATTTTCTGCATATACACGTCGAATCACATATAGCTATACGTATTATAGAATTCAAAACACATTCTGTTTATTGTCACTTACTTTATAAAGTATAATATTTTAAAGATGACGGATAAGAGACTTAGAATACTGTATGCATCAAATAAATTTATAATAACAGGATACATACAATTAATTTGAATTAGTTTGAACCTATGACAGGAAAATCCGATTAATTAAGCTAGTATTGATAATTATGCAGTAAATATAAAAAATATCGGAAAAGCTTACACAATTTAAACAACGATAATTTGTGTTACAAAAAATTTTGGATGCACTTAAGTTAAACTTATATCTTACTACACTTATCTTAGTTTTAACCAAAAAAATGTAAAAGAGTTTGATATAACTTTAATATATTACTTTATGTTTAATTACGTAAACCGCTCCCTGGCGACTTATTTCTTGAACCCTATTCCCAACACGGCATCACGTGCAACACTGTCAAGATGTGCAGTTACATGGTGAACATTAAAGGGGAAACTTAATACTTGAAAACGAGCGGTGAAAGACATCTCCTCTTTTTGTCCCAAGTATTTCACCGCAGAAAGTTTTTCATTGCGGTTGTGGGTCAGCTTACCGCACAAGCATTCGAGAAGGAACTTTTTAATACCTATTGTCTGTTCCGGACTTCCGACAAATTCAGGTATAATTAATTTCAAATTTACGCTAAGCTATTTTAATTCTTTGATATCATCATTTGTCTAAATAAATATTTAATTTAAAATTATGTTATTTTACTTCTTTACTTATTATTTGAAAATGCATGTTCTATGCTAGGTTAAACATTACTTACGATTTGATCTTTTTTAGTTCAGACCTATATAAAGTCCACAAATAAAAAGTGTAATTTGCTAAAAAAATAGCTATGGCTAGTCAATTGGTTGGTCATTAAAAGTATGTACAGGATACTATATAAAAAACAGTAGTTTAATTTTTAAGCAACCATATCAATTGAATACATCATAAATGCCATGAAATAGACCCCGTAAAATAAAATCAAAAAGATTATTTCTAATTAAAAAATAGTTCCATATTACATACAGTCCTATTTTTTTTTTATTAAGGCCGCTCACTGACGAGACGAATTTTTGCCGGACCGGTGAGTACATCGGCTGTTTAAGCATTCGATTTATCCAAGCCCAAACAATTGCCAGTGGATGAAACACAGTTCAACAATACCGTCCAGCTATTTTCTCTACCGCGCGCATACCATTGTTGCAAACGGTATCGTATTCTGTCGATTTCTCATGACACATCTGTAAATAAAACACCTCTGTCAATGCGGCATTTTATTCAATTTGCTGTTTGGCAAAAATCTATTTGTCAGTAAGTGGCTTAATGTTCAATCTTCGTATATTTAAAATTATATAGAATAGATTAAAAGCATTAAATAGATTAATATCAAATGCATGGTGTTATATTCAACAGCGATAAAATAAAATAATGTATTAAAGATAATTAGACGGTGCTTTTATGGCGCACTTACCATTGGATTGTAAAATTTTGATTAGATTTCAAAATTGTAATTAAACCGAAATTTCAAATTTTATAACCCGACAATCGATGATCGCATAATCAAACCAAATTTCCAAATATATATTCATCTATTAAAGTGTTATTATGTTAATATAGGTAATAAATAGTTTATGGAACATTAAGTCTCATCACTGACACATAATTGTTCTTCTGAACTCGTCCAATCCATGTCTTGTTCACTGTTATAGCTTCGTCATTTGCCATAAGGTTATCGTCCGTGTTGGTAGTTACCAGGGGCTGACCATAATATATTCTGCGGTTTTTTCGGTGGCACAGTCACTGACTGGTAAATTGTTAAAGTTCTCCACTTCCTTGTGCTATCATTGGAATTCTAAAGTGTTATATTTACATGTTTTAAACGGTGTCTTTTTTTATATTTACATTTTTTTGTGGCATCCATGTATTATCTTGAATAATTTACATCACTTGTAAACCTTCAAGGATTCAAGTCTTCATCGTTTTTCCAGGTTAATTAAAAATGCGTTGAATCACTGAAGTAAGTAGGCCATTCTATCTTTTCTTACCACACCCGCTCCGAACATGGAACTTAGTATCTCTGAAGATGACTAATCTAGAAAAATGGGGACAAATATCTATACAATGTAAAGCTTTATCTTGGCAGATTTGTTTCAATTAGTCAACCCATTGGGTATCCAGTCCTACATTTTTAATTTTTTTTAGTATTTTTTCGGTTCGAATCTAACATCTCTTAAAGATTTTCTTATCAACTCTGGGCATGCACAAATATTTACTAACAGGCATATCCTTATGACCCAAAGAGAACTAATACTTAATTCGGAAAAGGTGACGATAAATAGTTTTAATTTCAGCACACTTGAGTGCGTGGTAACCCATTCTTGGGAAATTTTCATTTACTCTCCGGACATTCCCGTCGAATAAAGTAGATCGCTTCTCAGTAATAAAGCTCCAAAAAACGCCTGATACAAGATGCAGAAGACCAAGTGCAAAAAATATCATACACATGGTGCGTCGAGGAATATTGCTATTTTGCATTAATTGCCACTTTTAGTGCACGGTGAAGCTCGTCTTGATTCCCGGAACACTGTCTGATGTCAGACCGGATGTGTGTTTTCCAGTCACAACACGGCCGCGCCTGGTTCTATTTCCGCCGCAAGAGGTCGCTCCCGCGTTATTTATTCCCTCGTCTGCCGACCGGCGCTTGGTGAGTAATGGCGTCAGCCGCCTTTCGTCACCGTAAAAACACCGGCCGGCAGTGGCGGCACGCACGGCCCATTAATATGATTTACCGGGCGAATTATTTTTGACTTATTTCACCTCGTGAACTTTCACTCATTAATGACACTAAAGGCTGTTTTATTGCTCGCAGTATCTATTTTCAGCCGACATGCCTTGTTGGGTGGCTCTGCTGTGATACTAGGAAAGGGAGGGCTCATTATGTTTCCAAGAATTTCATATTATTTTTTCTCCAATTAGATAGCCTTAAATAAATGGGAGTTTCCTAATTGCATGTTCTGTAAACACCTCTACATCAAATATTAAACATAAAATTTACAAACATTGGTTGTGCACCAACCGAAAATAAATAAGTCTCATTTTCATCCAGATCGAATTAATTATACGATAATGTAGGTATTTGGCATTAGCAAGTTTATCATAAACAAATGGCATCATTATTGAAATGAATGTGATTAAGATTATAACAAGGAATACAATGATTTTTATTGTTAAGCTGCTAGATTATGATTTAGTAACAATTCACATGTCTAAGAGAAACATATGAAAAACTAAGCCATCATATTCATTCGTAAAATTAAATTAACACGTATTACATTAGTAAAACTTTACAAACTTTAATAACACTCCCCTGAAAAGTTGCCTTTCGTGGAGTTCTTTATTATTCCCGGAATTCTAAAAGTATTTAATTCAATATTTAAAAAACTGCATCTATAACAAATGCATATCGCTGACGAACTCCTTGAGTGAGTGCTTGCGCATAATATATTATTAATGAAGCATAAGACAACTTTTCGTGAACTTATGAGTAACGTACTCGTTATTTGAGTTATTTATAAGATTCGCCTGGTGCTTTAAGCTTCTTGCGCCACAATAAAAGCTCATTTAGGTCCCTTAAGTTACCTTAAATTGATCACTACACCTTTACAAAAGTTTCTTGGTGGGAAAATACATAATCGTATTTAAATATATCACACATTTTTAAGCCCTGTCTATTCCGGAAGTGGAGCATATAGACCTTAACAGAGTGAAAATAAGCACTCCAGAACAGGAGTATATATTACGTATATCTGCAATGCCAAGACTTACGTTGACGCTTTTATTTTATTTCATGATAATTTATTGACAATCAACTGCTCATATCATGAGTCCCGCGTTTTTTTTTCTAATTCAGTAGCTGTGTGCATATAACTTGTAATATTTGGCTCCCAAACGTGCACGGTAACCTTTCAGCTACCGGGCATTCATGTGCAATATATTTTCAATTAATTATATGGTAAAATCACCTTTTTTAACTTTCAAATACTATGATTTATAAAAATATTTTTAAAATTTCAGCTCTTCTTTATTATTAGTTTGACATCAATCAGTGCTAGTGAAAACTTCATCATATCAATAATGTTGACATATTTTTTGCACAATATTTTTATTCTTAATTAATTATTGTGTGAATACTTCATCAGTCACAGAAAGAAGAAGAAAAACTAAAAAATTGAACGAAATTATGAGATATGAAATAATTAAATTTCACCAAAGTTTCGACGCATACTCTAATAAGCGTTGAAAAAATATAGGTTTAATAATAACAGTCGAAAGATGTTATCTATATTTATGAATTTAATTGAAATTACAATATATTTTTTATAATTCCAACATAATATAATACATCTTCATGATCCATTCATCAGTCAATAATATCGAAAATACCACTTATTTTAAAATACCTAAGTTATTGTGTTATATTTTAATACACCAAATAAAAATGTGAATTTGTTCCTTGTATAGATTATTCGAATAATACGTCAATGTCAAAGCCATACGACGTTAAAATTCATTTGATCGACGAAGTAGTCGAATGAAGTGAAAATAAATAAAAAATCTAAGAACCGAGAAGATTGTCACGGAACATTTTATGTGAATTCACAAATTTCTCAGGAGTCCGAAAAATCATCTTTGATTTGTTTAGTTAATAACTTTTTTCCCATTTTGTTGGTTTTAATCCAGACTAAGTGACGTAGACTATCCTGCACGTAACCTCGATTTGACAATGATAAACATTTTCTTATGGTTATCTTAAATTAATAGTATGCAGTAATAATATTTTCTCTGGATTAAGTTCTAAAAAATATCCGAGACAGCGATCACGTAGAATACGTGCCGATTTCTCAGAAATTTTGCTTCCCGCTTAGAAGACTTCCAAGGAAATAACAGGACACAATTAATTCGAAGATATTATTTAAAAAAAAAATGAATTCCTAAAAGACTACTTTCGTACAAAATAAACATGTTTTCATTAAACTTATCCATTATCTTGTTTTAGAATTTTTTATTTTGAAAGAGACTTTTGGGATATTATATTATATTTATTCAATCATGTTTGCCCATGATGAGTAAATATTAAATAATTTCTGATATTCATTTTTTCCCTACGGAAGTCATTTGACTATTATAATTAAGTTCGTCTGGAAGTCGAGTGAACTCTTTATTAATATCCAATCCTATCAAAGTAAAAGAAAAAAATATTACCCAAAAATAAATTCATTCATATTCCGCAAAACAATGTTTTCCAGAAATATTATTAATGAATACTTCTAACAAGAAAATTACAAGTAATATAATTTATACACAAATTTGACCTTTGAAACAATTAATTAGGTTTGTAATGAGATATCATTATTTTTCGGAATTAAAAATAATATTTTCAGTTTTATTAAAACAACGAAGACCTAAAATACATCAATTCTCTTTGTTATTTCTTATTCAAATATAAAATGGATCACTCAATTTTTAATTGCAAACAAATTCTACTTCTAACATTTCCGACAATTATTATTTACAAAACATTTTTAATAATAGTAAAAACCATCCGTTAACTACAGTGATTTGCATTAAACAAATATAAATGTTGCTTACCTATGTTTCTGTGTTTGTTTTAATTAGGTAATCTTTATGATAATATTGTATTGAATATCATTTTTTATTATATTACGTAACGGTAAATAATCATTTTCGTTTCAACACAAGCGTACTGATTTTAAATATATTTTGTGGCGCTTCACTTTTTATTGTTATTGGCACATCGTTTAGGTTCTTGATTATTTTGCATTATGCCATGTTTACACGAGCTTAGTACGTGTCATCAAAACTTGTCACGCGCACTTGTCACCTGCACTTGTATCGACGTGTAAA
>JAGVSQ010002720.1:0-23712 GCA_022683975.1 Rhyacophila evoluta | reverse complement strand
TTTTTTAATCCATCATTTATTACTAAATAATCTTATTCGTGTTCATAATACGCCTCAACATCATTGTTGTTTAATTTCAATGCCATTTCTCAAAAAAACACCCCACATTTCGAGAAAAAAATCTTACTGTATCATTAATTTGTTCAATACATCTTAAGGGAAAATAGCTAATTGAGCTTCCAATTGGTTCCACAAGAATCTAAAGCCTTATTAAATCTGACAGCCTATTAAGCAAGACGAATTTCCCAATATCTGATATCACTAAAAAACTTTTGTTGGTTTCTTTTGATTTTTCTTTCATTACAATATCAATTTGCAAAATGATTTCAATTTTATGAAACAATATAAATTCTTGTTTTCTTCTAGTTATTTTCAGAACATTATTGTTAAGGTATTAAAAAATATTACGCGGAAAAATTAAATGTAGATATTTTTTTTATGATTATTTATTTTCACAAATCATTCAATACATAATCTATCCATGTAACCATATTTTAACTCTTTTCAATGGTTGTCAAATTTTATGGACATAATTTCCATTGGAAATCTAGTATTTATCATAAATGGATTTTTTTAGGAAGATCGTTTTTCATCCCCCATGTGGTAGGTAGAAAAAACGGGAGAGGGATGCTAATCTATTCATAAGTATAGATAACAAAAATAATAAAAAAAATCCGTATACCAGTATATAAATTTATTTCACAAAAAAGGTTGTAGTGTAGTAATTGTTAATAATTTAATAGATATTTGTAAAGATATTCTTTTAACATTTTCCAGATTCAACGCATTTCTGAATACTGAAAGGGAGAAGCGTGCAATAGTCGTTCGTGAAGGCAGATCTGCCACAGGGTGGGGATACTTTACACACTGTGCAGCACTGTGCGTTCTTCTTGCCATAGCTGTATGCTGTGCGCCTCTTCTTCACGATTACACAGTGGTATACAAGGGCAGTCTAAATGGATCGATTCTCGTCTGTGTCATCTCCACTATCCTGCACCTATTCCTCTGGATACTAGTCTGGCTGTTTCTAACAGTAAAGCAGAAGTGGGTTTTCAAACTACGTGTCACAATAGGCCGAGCCACAGTACGATCAGCGAGATCTGTGAAACTAGTCACCGATATTGATTTGATTGCATCTCACAAAGAAGATGACCTGACTTCCCAACCTTTATTAGTAGTAGGAAACGGACGGACATATACCATCGCAGACACCTCACCAAAGAAAGCGATTATGACAGTCATTCAAAAGTCTGCAATGGAGAGGAAATCTAAAGCCTCCGGTAGTATTGGAAGTGATTTATCAGACGCTGATGGTGAAGAGCAGATATATTGGCTGAGACCAAAGACTGTATCGTTGAATCCCTCGGATTCCAATGATAAGTTGGCGTGGTTCAATAAGAAACTGGCTGGTAACAGTGCAGCGAAGCCTCCGCAGAAAGTTACTTTCAACGATGTTCCTTGTACGTCAAATCAGCGGTAACTAGACACACCTCATAATTGGCTGCGGTTTTACATGTGACTTGTCTGTCTCTGTTTTTTTGCTTGCCATGTTGATGTGTGTTGTCGTAGTTTGATTGTATCTAGTAAATATAGACTATAAAATAAAACCACTTTTCCATGTTTTCAATACAACCATTTGTTAACATTAAATTCAAAATTAAACATCTATCAATCAAATCAAATATTGAAGTATCCAAATCCTCCATTTCCAGAGCAGGTAGTTGTCTTTACATTATGGAAATCCATAACCTCAATTTTGGAGCAGTGATGGCAAATAAAACTAAATGCTAAAGTTGTACCCAGTGGGCTGACAACTGGTTCTTTCAAAAATAATATGTTAAGAAATATTTTGTGACAACTGAAAGATGTCGACAAATCTTTAATGGTATAAATTTAAATTAGAGTAAAAATATAATGACATATTTTCCATTAACAATTAATATTGTTGAAAGCTATTTTTTCAATCAATTTTAATGGTAGACAGAATTGTGAACATTTATATCTATTTAATAATGGCAGTTATAACTATAAAAATAAATTTTCCACACAGCATCAAACCTTGAACTCATTAGTAAAGTAGTTAACCACATTTTCGTAATTGAGTTACATAATACAACATACCTGTATAACTTAATTTTAAATCCAACAGGCTGCAACAACTGGCTATAGTGAAAATAAATTAGCTGCTTTTAATGAAAATATATCGATAAGTGGCAGTTACTAAGTGAACTTATTTCTGTCAACTTTCTTAAATGTCAATCAATATCATTCAATGACATGACATTCTTGCCCTTGGCGTATAAATACATACCAACATAAATCAATAATTTTTGCTTTATACTTTCGTAGAATGTTTTATTTTATTGTCTATATATTATATGTTGTCGATGGAAGTTAGTTTTCAAGTAAAACCATACTATAACTTTGAAACTTTCTTTCTATCTACATTATGAATCAAATACCTCTAAATACAGTTTCCTGAACAATTATTTATTTAAACAATAATGCAAGCCTAGATTAAAATTATAAATAAAGTGGTTGCACCACAAAGACCATCCTGTTGTTGAAAAAAAAATTGTAAATATATTCTCAGATCCAGTTGAAATTCTTAAACTTTATTTTGGTGTATGTGTTCTTCATATTGGTTTCAGTTTACCGTCAATAAGGTAACAATCAAAAGAAATAATTTATTGTGTAAAAAAAAAGATAAACTCTTCATAGTGGAGATCCATATGTTCTACATTTGGTAAATTGGATTAAATATTATATATTATGTAGGATTGGATGCCCAATGGATTGAGCCTAATAACTAATCCTCTCCAAATTTAATCCATCAAATAAGTTGACGCACTGTATGAATCCATTTCTGTCATGTACAAAGTGGACATTTTTCTATAATCCATCTAATCTTAACTCGCATTATGGTTTATATATAAATATGCTAGTTTTAATTTATTATGTGTCTGATTTTGTTCAGTATCTCGTATTTAATATTATCTAAGCTTTTTTATATTCCATTTTGCATCCAACTCATATTCACATTATTTTAATTTAAAAGCATACTTTTTATTTTATCACACACTACACTGTCCCGCATGTCAGCTTAAGATTTATGTTTAGTTAAACGATTTCGTAAATAAAACCACCGCATAGCCATTATTCACATGCAAATAACTGCAATAACCACATTCAAATATTTTGTTGCAAGCACACCACACATTAATTATATTGAATGAACATTTTCTGGAAATATCAAGTCGATTATTTTTCAGCTTAATTATTATTTTAACTTTTCTATCATTGTGCAATTTGGTTGTAGTCCAATTTTTACTATTCATAATAAATGTTTCATATATTCCATAGGTTAGAGATATTTTCATTCTTAAAATTTTCTTTCTTGAATATATGAAAAATATTAGCATTTTTCTTAAAAAAATATATGAATTTATACTTAATTCATTACAATATGTATAAACTTTGTATGGGTCTTTAAAATATGGAGTCATGTAATCATTCTAAGACTTTCGGTTTATGACCTAATTACTCACCCCCCTTGAGTTTATGTCCCACATTCAAATATGCATAGAAAACATTATGTAAATTATAGCTCTTCTGTAGGATGCAAACATTGAATGCATTATAAATCAGATCAAACAACATTTTACTTTTCAATATACATTTGCTAAATACTAAATACCCAATGAGTTAGACAATTGACTAACAACCAATTCTGTGGAGACCTACATATTCTACTCTCATAGTAAATATCTTCAAAAACAATCCAACATATGTGTCCACACTAAACATGATTTTAAAATTTGATTCATTTTTGTAATTATAGTTACAATAGAAGTGTCTCGAAAGTTACAAAAAACTTTTTCGATGGAATAAAATATCTTTTAATGTTGAAAAAAAATTTAGACTAATAAAATTGATTATATTTTTGTCTGTTTAGCAATAAGGAACGTGGAGCCTCGTTACGTATCGGTGAGACAGATGACGGCGACTACGCAACCTTAAGGGAGCTTCCGCTCGGAGCGGCTGGCGTGATGGATCCTGGTGATGATACTTCTGAGGAAGGAAAGGTGAACAAACAAAAAAATCCCACATTTTTTGTAAAACTCTAGAAAAGCACTTGATATGTCTATGGTGCCCAGGACACAAGAGATCAAAATGATAATTAATTGAGTGTGGCTATTTTTTTTTATAGTTTGATTAGCAAAACTCTAGTCTTCTTAAGAAATCTCTTAGACTCTAAAGTAATGCTGAATTATCTCTTTGTGTTTTATTCAATCAAAGATTTATGTCATATTGAAATTATACGTATTCATCAACCCATCCTCATGTTTCTTGATACCATAGGTATATTTAATTCATGAATTCAAAATAGTAACCGAAAAGTTTATCAATATTGTTTTATAGTAGGACAGTGATTTTAAATTACTTACATAATAGTTTAGTAAAAACATTTCACTATTTATTAATAACAAATATTTTGTAATTCTTCTCTTTATAGTGGTTTTAATTAATGTAGTGTATAATAATTAACATTTTTGGATTGTACTGAGTTTGGTTTGTTGGCTTAATTCTAAAGCTTTATTCAATTTTTTTCATTTTAAATGTCACTCGCCAACACATTTTTTGATTGATCTACCATTACAAAATCTAGGTGTAATGATATGTCAAAAAATATTGATGAATGTAAGTATTCCTAATACAAAATAATTTTTTTGAAAGTGTGCTCATGTAAAAATAAAAATTAATTTAAATTTGCATACAACAGGTTTTGGTTTTCGTATATCATATTATAAGAAAAATAATGTTGTAGTTTTCTGTAGTTGATTTAACAGTATATAGAAGGATTTCACTAAAAATTAATATGGATCATGTCTTTTAATGGATGATGCTTGAATTAATTTTGTTCATAAATTTTGTAAAAAAATAATTTAACACCATTCGTACTTGGAATAAGAACACTTAAAAATGACAAACTTTTTATATTTATTCACATTTATTTTCAACCCACAGATTATTTTGAAATCACGCAGACCTCGCCGTGGCTCAAGTTTTGCTACGATTAAATAACATTTCTTTCTTTTACTTGCAACTTACAAAAAAAAATTAATACCGTATTAAAGTTTATTGGAAATAAAAGACTCTTGGATATTTTCTGAATTCTTAGATATATTGCTAGAGATATAGACAGATAAATAAAAATACACTTTTGTTTCCATTTATCAACAAATTTGACTTTACTTCATACATAATAAACCTTATCGTATGAGTTAATTTATAATACTTAGTTTAAATGCTTTTAAACATACTAACACTAATTTTTTTTTAATAAAACAAAATTTTTTGGAAGCTATTGATTAAAGTAAAGAAAATGATGACGGAAACTTAGAATATTAAGATTATGCGTAATAATAAATAATATATAGCATAGTGTTAAGAACTAAAAATCCGAATCCATTAGTTGGATATTATAAAAACTATTTTATTGTTTGTTGTTGTTTTTTGTATTAATATCTATTTCAACTATAATATCCATCATATTTTATTCTCTCTCACCATTCCTCAATATAGTAGTTGAGTGGATAATTAACTACTCTCATTATCGAGAGATAAACGTTAAGTTTTCTCTTATAACCTAGGAGGTGTATTTGATTCATCTGTAGTGGAATGATGAAACCAGGCATATTTTATTTTAATTAACTTAAAATTATTTAACAATGTATAACGATGCTTGCTTTCTTCTCCTATTGCAATACTAACACACTTATGCTCTCCGCACGCACACTGGCACAGCTATTGGCATGTGTCCGGGATGACAGCGTGACATACGCTTGCACTAATCGTGATTTGGTGCCACCATGCGATTTTGAAGGACCGAGCCCTCCTCTCACCCCAGAATTGATGCCGGACCCCCCTGATCACAACTCACAAATGTCTCCTGTGACCACTTCTTCTGCCGTCACTGTGCACACCAGCGATTGTCAGGTCAGCTTCATGGGCGGCTAAATAATTCTGGTGTTTGTAATGTGGTGTGAAATGTTTATAGCTGTGATTTGATATACTGGTTTTTGTAGATATATCACTAACTATTAATAAGTCGCTGATTACTTTATTGGAGATAAAAAAATATTATTTCAATGTAAATTGAAATTTATTTATGAGAAAATCTTAGAGTAGTTCCAAATTATACCGCATGTTCAATCTTAATGAATGTTATACCGTGAGCATTGCCATAAATAATTACATCATGGTTCCTCCATGAGTATGTAGACTCACTGCAATATAGCATATTAATTTAGAGTCTCATCCAAGGCTTACCATTAATTTCCAGTTACGTATAAAACTATTTTTAAAATGTTTAGAAATATTTGATGAAAAATCGTGAAAAGAATAACAAAGTAATTCTCATCAACGAAGTCCCTTAAAATCATAAAATAATTATGTATGTATTTATAAAAAAATATTTCTTTATTTACAACTGAGAAAAATTTCATTTCAACTCATTTATATTTTGCCTTGGAAAATTATTCATGAAATACTTTAAATGCAGTTTTACCTAAATTACAAAATTATCACTTCACCACCTGTGTATGAGTGCTATTATAATTTCATGAGATCAGTATTTAAAATTGTTATTTAATATTGCTTGGTATCAATAAAAAATCAATTTATTTGACATTATTCAAAAGGGCAATCAGAAGTGTTAAGATAAGTTCAAAGAATTTATTTGATCATTATCGTTAATATAACATTTTTCTTTCATTGCAGTCTAGCAGTGGTCTAACTCCACGATGCTTACGGAGAGCAGATTCTGGAGTTCCAGGTGAAGAACCCCAAAGATCCGGCTCAGGCAGCAGTGGATCATCACCTCCTGATCCCCCAGGATCTAGTACCAGCGAGTCTTCTAGCGGAGTGCATTCTGCGGCCAGTCTTCCAGCACAACGGCCTCGGGCAAACAGTCTTGATGATTTTGGTTTGGAACATCAACCAACTAGAGAAGAAGCTAAATTAAAAAGTTTTTCACTTCAACGAGGCGCTATTCCACCAAATTTTAAACTGATGAATCCAATGATTGACAATTCCCAACCGGTTTATGGATTTTCTGGCATTCACTACACAACTCTTCTGCATCCAACAATCAATGGACACATCACATCAGATATTGGGATACCAACAACAATTGTGGAAAACTCTGGTGAAAATACTGTCATTATAAGAAGAAAAAGTATGCAGCCTAAAGTCAAAGCAATCATTCCTCAACCAGTAATCAACGAAGAGCCTTTCGGAAGATCAACTAATATGAAAATGACAACGTTCACGAATAGCAAAGAATCTTTGCGAAATATTGTCTCATCATCAGCCACATTACCACATTATCCCACACAACCAGTAGACGCGGGTGGACCACACTGCTCAACGATGCCTCTGTCATTGGAAGCGCGTGGAATAATGATGCCGACGCCGATGGTCTCAGGTTCTAGCTGTCAATCATTTGCTAGACCTCACTGTACATTGCCGACTCACCAAGGAGGCCTAAGATTAGTAGGAGCCGTACCGGCTGTTCGCCGCCCGCCTACTAGGCCGAGGGCAGCCATGGCTCACCACTCATTCCCGGTCCACCTTATCCAGCCTTCCAACTATGGTATGCAAAATAATCACATTACTCATGACATCGAAAGAGACTCTGCCAACTTCTCGATGGCATCTAGTGGTGACTCTGATAACAATATGTATATTAACGTAAATCGAGCATAGGGAGTGAACTGTTAATAGTTTCGATTGAAGTGGAACATTATTTTACTCTGTATTTGAATATAAATTATTTAAGTGGAAGTTTTTGTAAATATTACCAGTTATATTATGGTATAAGACTTTTCTTTAATTTTAACGCACAGTTGATCTCGTTATATAAGTTATTGGAATAGAAAAATGTTAAAAATGTAAAATGCAATTAAGCATAAATGAAGGCAGCTATTTGCTGTAAGCATGTTGGTTTTAGAATTAATTAACTATATTTATCTAAATTATATTTGATTTTGTTGATGTACTTAACATAATCTTTAACAAAGCAGAGAGGCATGCCTAATTTTTAGAAATCAAAATGTATAGTATAGTGACTTGGTTATTATTCATCTGTAGTAAATTGAATGCACCAATGTTATTTTATTACTGAAATGACCATAATTTTGCCTTATGCACAAAAGACACAAAGACTGTGTAGCGTCAGTCAAGAATGACCAACCATCATTAAAGTTGTATGAGTAGAAATGGTAGTATATGAATACTTCAGTAGTTAATAAATGCGGAGTAACATGGAAAAATACTCAAATTTCATATCGTCAGTTTAATGTTCTTAAATATTCATTTTTCTATTAAAAAAATAACTATACATAGAATTGTAAAATGAAAATGATATAAGAAATACAGCAGTCCAGAAATTTGTATACACATAGGAACACTAGTACTTGTGAAACAATAAATTAATACAATCATAATTCATCTAAAATTAATAGTCTGTAATTATTATTTCAATACAAAAAGATCTCAGTTTTTGAAAAATAATATTGAACACAGTATCACAGCACATCAAAACAACATTTTTTTTATTCTATCCTCATTTAGTTGTCAATAATTAACGATTATTGTCAAGTTTACTAAATTATATATAAATTCTGTAAATTTACCATAATTGTTCTCATATCCATACGTAATATCATTGTCAAACACTTCATATCGCTTTTGGATGTTTTTACATTAGATTGATTCTATGACAATATTAAAGGTATACATGTAGTGGAAAATTATAAGATCATTATGAATATTTGTGTCGAATTTAAAAACTAACTTAAAGTGGCTAAGAAATTATTATGGCATTTTTACTTAATGTAAGTTTTATGAATATTGTGTAGGTACACCTGTAGAAAAAACATTATTCTTTTACTTTTAAAAAGTAAACTAAGGAACATCCAGCTAAATGAAATATATTTAATACAATATTGCTGTTGTTTTGATGGCATGTTTTTATTTTTAACTACAGTAAATGAAAAAATGAATTTGCATGAACGTCCTGCATTATGTAAAAAGACTGATTAGACTATTATACACTAATATGCTCTTGCAACAGGCTTAATCTCAAATATTTATTACAAATTTTGCTTCATTCTACGAATAATGTTAATTCATAATTGCTGTAAATAATATGCTTCGAAAATACGTTAACATTTCGATGTTACTAATCAATTTTAGTAGGTACGTATTTCTTTTGTCTAATTGATTGAAATCATCACAAAATATAAATTTAACTTACAACAAAATTATGCCATATTAAGCCTGCTAGAATATCTTTATAAAAATTAAAACAAAATTCATTTGTACTTTACATTTACGCATATTTAATTTAATTTATCAAGTGCAGCAAAAAAATAGTTTTCAACAAAAAAATTATGTCATTCAAATTAAAGAATATTTTTTTATGTTTCTATAAATAAATCCTTGCAATTTTTATTTGGATAAATTTATTGTTAACTATAAAATCTTAATTATCCTTGCAGTATTTGTATTATTTCAATAATTTTGAATGATAATTACAACAAAATATTTGTTATTAATTTGAACCTAATAATGATTCTGCGGTATGACTATAAATTATTTACTTTGGCCTTTTCCGAAGTCTATAAATGTTAAAAAAAAGTAATTTGCACTTTTCCTATTCTGCATTTAAGTGTGAACTGCGTAGATATTATAATGTTTTTTAGTCTAAAAGTTACTATATTCATGAGAATAACTTTACCTAATGTCAACTTCATCTAATATTAAATTAATTGATATTTTGTACAATTTATTATTATATTTAATACTGTTTTTGTTAATAACTTAGTGTTAATTGATTTGTAACTTTGTACATTTGTAAATTTTGTTGAAAAAACTAATCTTATAATGCTTTATTGTTATATTATATTAATAAAATCATTAATACTTATGTATAAAGTATAATATCAGTAATTACTATGTGTATTTATGACAGGGACGAGTCTCCGACCATTGTATTCTGTGGATCCTACTTGAGGATGGCTATACACTAAAGTATTATTATTGAATAGTGTATCATGTTTTGGTTTAGATAAAATAACTTCATCTATCAGAAGTCTAGAGTCAGGAGGTTCAATATACCTCTTAGGCAAACTTTTTCAAAACCTAAACAATATGAAAAGTTTAATATTTTATCAATTAGAAATTTCGAGTCTATATCTAGGAAGTTAATGTACTTTCTCAAAACTATATTTTTCCTCATTTATCAATACTGTTCTAACATGCAAATTATTAACATCAATCAAACAAATGAATTTGATAAGTCATTTTGAAAATTTTTACAAACATGGATTCAAAACAAATGAGAATGAAGAACCTTTATTACAACATACTATTTTAAATTTAAAATTTCAACTGTAAAGTTTCCCTGATTAATTCTTTCATTTAAATTATTACATATTGTATGGTATCCATTATATTGGATTTTATAAAGAAAATTTAATCCAACCTATCATCATATCATATTCCACTTACACATAATTTAAATTAAACAGATTTTTAATATTTTTCTATGCCTAACAATAATTAAAATTATAATATCAATTTTAATACCTGTAAATCCGCATATTTTATATTAATGTCTAGTTTACCATAATATTCCCTATTGAGAAAATATTAATTTAAAGCACTTTATAATTAATATATAATGTTTCCAAATAACTTTTAAATCAAGCACGAGGGTAATCTTGATAAGACATATAATTTTACATTGCACAAAGATCAACTTGGTTGATGAATATTATTTAAATTTCTTTGTCAATAATAATTTGTCCTTGTGTACTAATATTTGGAAAGGTTCAAAATATTCTCAAATTTACGGTAAATATTGCTATTGATTATAATCATCAATGCAATTCATATATTATAACGAAAACAATGAAACATTATTAAATTGATTCTTCTACTACATTGAATGTTTTTAATATTCCTATAAAACATCTGTCAGACGTGTTAGCCATAAAGTACAGAAGATGGCAGTAGTCAAAATAATTATCATTCAATCAAAATCAAATATCAACAATCAAAAAAAGTAATTCACTCGAATATAACAATTTGACAATGAATTTTATACAAATGATAATTTTTAAATTGTAAAAACTTATTATTGTATCGATAAATCATATTGTATTTGTAATATATCAACTTGATAATAATTAATTTCAGTATGAATGGATATAAAATTATTGGATTAGAAAGAATCATAGAAGGACTGGGTATTTGCACAATAACAGAGAATGGGTTCAAAACAACAGAAGACTGAAATGATAATATGATATTTTGTAATGGCGGCTCTGGTTTGATAAGCATTCGCAAACGTTTGATCTTTATACTCAGGTATATCAAAACAGTAATATATGGATAATTGGTTGAATTTCAATGGAGCACAATGAATATGTTACAATATAATAGTATTGATTATTTGAAATACCTCAAAATATATTTTACTAAAATAATGGATTTTCGTTGCATGTCAGTTTAGTATACATGCATATTGGTTGCTAAAATAATTCTAGCACATCTTATTAAAATTGACATAATTACTTTTCTACAATTAAAATATATAGTCCCATCATAAATTAGAATATATATTTGATTATATAAAGTTTCAAATAATTGTGTGATATAATTAAATGAAAAAACCAATTAAAAACCTGCTCTATGATATACTATATATGATCAAGAAATGTTATTTTTTTAACCATGTCTCCTACAAGGTATGTGAAGCATAATATGGATCTACACAATGTGAAGATTTTGTCTTAAAACAGATCCGGCGTATTAAGCATTTATATTCTGCATTCAAACACACAAATGGAACATAGTGTAAACCTACCTCTGGTGCAGAGCAATTCACGTTGCACTAACTTATAAACTTGGGCAATGAAACAACATTATAATCTGATATACAAACCTGAATATTGGTAGATCTTTTATTTGCTTCAAATTGTAAGGTGATATAAGACCAGAGCTGCCATTGATAGAGAATTGGTGTGATAGTAGTCCATGGATATTTTTTTTAGTGAACAGAAATTTACAATAATAAATTATTACTTACTGATTCTTTTGATAATAATAACTCTTTGTGTTATGTAAAAAATAACAGGTATGTAATAATATCATAGTATTTATAAATAAAATTTGCCATTTTTATACATAAATATAACTGGCTAGATTCAATGTTGTATTGAAAAAATAGTGTTAAGTGATGATAATGTGCTCACTAAAACCTTTTGTAAGATGTTACAGTTGAAACAATATTATTAATAAACAACTCAACAGCAACTAACTACCTATAATTTTTTCTACCTTTCTATTTGGTGCATGTAGTCCATAGGTTTCTAAAGTGGAGTTTTTATTGGGGGGCATTGAGGCTGTCTAAGAAAGAGTCGCTGGCTTCTTATAGAACTAACTAATAATTACATTACATTATAAGATCTAAAAAAATAAGAAACCTTGAGTTACAAGAAGTATATTATCAAAAAATAAATGATCACTCAAAAGGCAGCAGTGGGCCAAAAAAGAAGGAATCTATGATGTAAACCAGTGCTCCGCAAGCACTGTGCGAGAATGCCGGGTGTGTCGTGGCGCATTTTTTTAATGTAATGAAAACATAACAAATTCCCCCTTTATGATTTTTTTCACTTTTGGTGTGCCGCGAAATTTTGAAAAAAAACTTTTAGTGTACCATGAAAGGTAAAAGGTGCTCCGCACTGATGTAGACTATTTTATCGGGACAAAATTTTCTTAAAGGGTTGATTTTAAACTGCGATAGATAAGTCAGGGATAAAAGATTACAAATCACCATATTAACCATTCACAGACTTCTTTAAAAAATGATAAAAATTGTAAAATTTGAATACATTCAGTTACATCACGTTTCACAACTGTTAAAATATTAAATGATTTATGTAACTCAACTATTAAAGAACCTAACATCGAGTATGGTAATTATTATTTCTTTTAATTTTAAATAATTCCGCTAATAACCATTATTATTCATTTCGACACGCTCAAATATATATGGTGTATAACTCCTGTATAAAAATAACCTTTCAACTTAAAGATGAGCTGACTTGATAAAATACGGAAATATATTTGTGATAATCTCAAATTATGCTACGATCAATCCAATTTGTCAATCATGTTAATTTCACAGACAGCTGTCTGTTGAGAAACTATTTATTCTATGGATACCTGACAGAAAAACAACAGAAACACTTACATCATACCGTTTTGGCAGTATGATTGTTAACATAACCATTTTTAGAAAACTAATATTATCTTTCTCCTAGGCTTTTAACAAGATCATTAGCTAAACTGGTTTCAGTTATTATGATATTTTCACCTAAATACATACCATACATAACACTATTGATAATAATTAAGTTGAGATCAAGTTTTCAAGGATTTTCAGCAAATAATATTAGTAAAGTTTCTGATGTGATTAATAATTCTCTGCTTAAGTTTGCTGGTGAAGAGGAGCATATACTCGCACATACACCAACCACCTCCAAAAAACCCTGTTATTTAACTTTGTATATTGCACATCACTCCAAGACTATCTCATCATCACGTAACATTCGTGTTCTTGGAGATAATCAAAAATCTTACAGATTGAGACTATCTTATGGGTATAAATAGCATATTATGATCAAGACAGGTTGCATTTTCACTCTGAACTAATCAAAAACATATATGGAATATGTATGTTATTTCCTTTCTCCAACCATACAAGTGAATTCCTAATATTTGCGACAATCATTTTGCTGTTTTGAATTGTACACTACAATACTCTAGTTTTACTGAGCCTTCACAAAGTATCATGATTTAAAAATTGCACAGTAGTTACGCAGTCATTATTACCATTTAAAATGCGAATAATTTTAGAAAAATGATATTTAACATAACATAAATCAACCCTATTAAAAATACATTTTTTGCGATTTTCTAAAAAAAAATATCAAAAATTGAAATAGAAGAAATCTCCTCACGATGCGTTGATGTAACAATTATTCAAAAACAGGAGTAGTATGTGAGTGTGATTTACATATGTTCATATGACACTATCAATTTGATGGTATGTATACGCTTTGAAAAAATCAATATTTATCTAAATAAACCAACCATTATTTTACCACTTAACACTGTAATCGCTGACAGTGTGCCTGTCAAGATCATACAAAAATTACAACTGTGCATTTGAAATACCTGTCGCATTTTCTTCCTAAAATCCCGTAGCTTTATACGGCGGAAAATAGACGGCGTATCTTAATCTTAATATTATTACCCTGACATCGACATTATCTATTTCGCAAGCTGGTTATGCATGTCGGTTGACCCGCATTCAATCCAAGCCCTGAATCCAATACAAAACTGCTTTATTCAGTTCATACAGAAGCTACATTAGTTATAGTACGATGTATTTTATTGATCTGATCATTTCCTGTTTATAGCATCAGATTATGTGACATTGACAATACGTCGAATTGTTTTCTTATGCGGCCTTGCCAATCATTTTTAATCGGCTTTTAGCAGTGGTTGATAGTCACGCGTGCTCCAACTAAACACTGATTGATGATCTTTTAATGTCACGATTATATTTCAATAACACCGATTCATATTCAGACGAGATCATCCCTTGTAATGCGAATAAATCGTATTTGTACGCACATCGCGATACTGAAGTTCGACAGCGCAATCAATCATTTGAGAATTTGACATTAGATTGAATGTGTTTGAAACATACTTAAATTAATTACAGCAATTTTTAAATATATTATATGTACGCTTGTTTTAGCACAGAAGTTTTAGAATAAAAATGACATATGATGCACACTTCTAATATTTCAATAGTTTGGGTAAAACTTTTGCAGACGAAAATATCAAACATTCATTCTTGACTGACACCAGATACTTTTATTTATATTGGTTGCCATGAGACAAAGACGTTCACTTCTTTCTATGAGACTTTTCGTTGAATATAAAATTGGAATTTCTTTAAGCTGTTAAAAAGTAGTTTAGATTTTTAGCATAATGCCTGGTTTTGAAGGGGCTCACTTGCCATTGGGCAAGCTTATACCATGGTTGGTCTGCCACTGGTTACTACTATATAGCTCATATAAAACTATTATTGGTGCCATCATAATAAATAATTCCGCCATCATATGCATACTATAATAATGCCTTACGTGCGCTTGTTTAATATTTTATTTAATTTAATTTAAAAATTGAAAGTGGAGCATATGAATTTCGACATTGTAAAGATGATCACTCCAGAAATGGAGCATATGAATCTCTTTAATGTAATGACTTAGTTGATACACCTTTTCCATGAGGATTGATGTCCAGTCAACTGGCCAACCCGTTGGGTATCTTGCGTCTTTTAGATTATACAAATCCCGCAGCTGCAGGATTCGAGCCCGCAACTCCCGAGTATGAAGCGCAAATGAGCCTCCGAGCAACATGAAATTGATCGTGAAAGGTATCGATTGAAATAAAGTGATTAGATTAGAGCATTATAACATAAATTAATTTAAATAAAGTTTTATTAGGATTAATAATTGATGCTACTCTTTTTCATTGACCAGATGACCTGGACCCAAAATATACAAATAATATTCGCGCTCGAAACTTTTGATCATAAGAGCAACAAAGAGAACTATTTTTATTTTTTGTGATATTCACTTACAAAGTCGGTGTGTATTTTTCATTTTCTATATTTAAAATTGCAGCTAACCTTACATATCTTCTACCAATTCCGCTTCAAGCAGCGGAGTTCCACCCCATATGGAGCATATGAATCACTAAAATGTCAAGAAGTATCATGGCATATTCTCTGTGAGATCCATGTTATGGGCATATATTTCCTATATCTAAATACGTATTCAAAGTGTGCTATTTCCCCTTCGATTCTAAAAGATTCCCAGATGCATAATACACTGTAAGTATGACACAATATCTTTCCCATATTGAAGTGAATATTATGAGATTTTATTTGTAATTTATCTGCTATTTAGGGTTCGTATTTTTTAAATGTTTTCCCTTTCTCCTATAATATTGAGTTCAACTAAATGCTTTTAAAAATCAAAAAACAAGAATCAATTATTAAGGATAGTTCATTATGCTCCATCCACCTGGAGTAAAGATACATAGTAACTTTGGAAAAATATGGCGACTTATCCATTCATGTACTGACGTGACATAGTAAACATCACTTTGATTGTTGTTAAGCTCTTCAATCATGATGTATATTGATGAAGCACGCGAAGAACGGAAACAATCACAAGCATCCGATGGCAGGGCGCCAGCCATCTTGTTAGCGCACCCTGACGAAGTGGTGACAACACTTCATTGGCAGAAGGAGCCGGAGTAAGGATATTTTATAATTCGAGTGCTATATTGTATTTTAATGAACACTTTCCATAGTCATCATACCGTTCTCCACAATTCTTTGAATAGTATTGGTCAAAATAATTAATAGCACCATTATGAAAATTTGCTGGGTATATGGTTTGTTATACTTTATTTAATTATTATGTGTTTTTCTTCATTGGCTACAAAAATAAGCATATTGAGATGTACGAATAAAAATCAACAAAGAGTTAGTATTTGCCGGCTCGGAATAGAAAAACATGCTACATGAAGACAACACGTTAAAAGAGAACAGTTTTAATATAATTTTATTTTTTATTACGTGCATCATTCAAGGTATTTGAAGTATCTATATAATATGCACATCGATTTTTTAAGAAAATTTCTTGTTAGTAAATTGTTCCACGCAATAAAAATCTGTATCGCGTATTTTTAAAAAATATTCTCGTATACCGAGATTTCTAAAGCTTTCCAACCATATAAGTAACATTAAATACTTATATAAATAACCGTCAGTCGTCTTGAAAAAGACTTGAATCTGCGATCTTTAATGTAAAAGGATCACACGAATATGTGATTATCTATCTATTCGCTCATCAAAGACATTCTTGTTTAGTCGTATTTGAAATAAAGACACCATTTATATATAATATGTAAAAAAATATCTAGATCGCAATGAAGATATTTTTCAATAGATAAATTAAAAACACGTAGATTCGCTCCTTTCATGAAACTTTTCATGATCCAAGTGCGACAATTCGATTTGACTTTAACAACCATCATCTATTAATTTGGTGGTCACAATTTCACCGTAGTTGGCGAGAGAAGTACGTATATTTTACTATCTTTAATTTTCGCCTGAATGATTGAGACTCGAGTAATTTTTTGGTCGACTAACAATATTCATTCATTGTTTTTTACTTTCACTTTTATACAGCCGTTAATCATCTGCCACAACTGTTTATTGACAGCATTTATTATTTTTGAATGAATCGTGTCATTAGTTGTTTATCAGTGGTTATTTGTGAATTAAAAAGCTTTCATATAAAGTTGGTGATATTTTTATACCATAGACGTCTAGCAGAATATTTTACGCAGTAATATTGAAACGTTTGATACTTATAAGTTGTCAGTAAGTCATTTGATTTATTTGTTTTAAATACTTTATGATCATTTACTTATTTTCGAATCAGTTTCAGTTTTTATAATTATAACCATAAGCTCTGTGCGTATTATAACAACTGAACAATAATCTTTAATTGTACTTATCCTGGTAATGTTATCTCATTATTAATTATTTTGTGTGTGTTGTAATTTTTATACTCTGCTTAGTTATAAAAAAAATAAGCCGTCGATAGAATACCATCAATAATTTCAATACTACTGAATATCAAGCAATTATAATACTATCAATTTTTTCGTTTTGTGGAAAATTATTTACAATTTAAAGCCGTACAAGATTTATAAACGTGCATGGGTAATGCTTGTTTTGCTATTTTTGTGTACATACAATTTGAAGGAACTGAAATTCGAAACTCCCCTAAGGAATAGTATTATCCTAATGAAAGTTTACAATTTTCAAAGAGTATAATAATAAATCCATCACACTATATTTTAATATAATATTATGGTAAATTTATCGTTCAACATAATATGTAATATAACAGTTATACAAGTAAATGGCGACATAAATTATATCATTATAACATATTATTGTAATATTATAAGAACAATGGGAATATCGTAATGACATTAAAATAACAATACTAGAAATAATCTATGAATTGTCACCAAAGTGAACTTATTTCAACATTATTTCATAGACAGGAGAAAGTATTTATTGGATAAAACAACCATTTGGCATGCAAATAGGGAGAAAATATCAATTTCAAAAATATTGAAAACAAAAATAATCATTGAAACATGTTATGTGGTAAGTTTATACAAAAATATGTGTTGAAATGTTATCTTTTAGGGGTTAAACATAGAAGAGTAAATTGATTTTTGAAATAGCTCTCACAATTAATTTCAATGAAGCATAAATTTTTTAAATATATTATTTTAATAATTTAATTAATATTAAAAATATTTTCGGATATAACATTTCGAATGCCACACAGTTTTAAAATTAGATGAGAAAAAAATGGTAACTAAAACTACATATACGATTTTTAATTATGTATATTATACATTACAAGCAATTATAAGTATAGTAATCAAAATAATTAACAAACTTGAGTCGTAGTATCTTTAAACTATTGATATAAATTGAGCTTAAAGCTTTTTACTAACGATGTGTAGCTTTTTAAATGAGCTTTGTATTGCATAAGATTCATACAATGATAAACTACAATAATTAATCACTGGCAAGGCGTTTAATGGTGTTGCTTAATATATTGCATGGCCCTATGACACAAATATAATTCTACTTGTAAGCAAGTTTCAACATAGGATAGTGTAACAAAAAGTGCAAACTATCATCACTGACGCCATTTACCATCCTAAATATGTTCATGGTGTTACGCACTGTGTCATTTTCTAATCTCATGTTTATTAATACAACAGTGTTTGATAACTTTATGATATTATTTAATGTATTTGATAAACTCTTAATATCCTTATTGTTCTGTTCCCTTCATGTTATGGAATCTATCATATCATAATCTACTGTATCCAATCTGTGGAGAAGAAATGATGTGATATTTTATTGCAATTATTAAAAAAGTTTCTGTTGATGAACTTATCGATAATTTTAACCCTGGAAATGAAAAAAACAACTCCTTTCTGTGAAAATAAAAAGATATCAATTTCATTTCACTAATGACAGTTATGTAAGAAAATTAACTTAAGACGTAATACTCTTTTAAGAATTAGATTTTAAAAAAATGTTTATTTTCAGGGGCACTTCAAATAAACTAATAAAGGAATAAAAAGATGGCTCTGAACCCAAAGCTCATTCCCCCGACGCGTCTCGAGAAAGCTTCGTGGGAGTCCAGTAACGAAGGTGTCCACGAGAGAGTTAATTTCGATGACACAATATGGGGGTTCGATTTGGCTGGAGGTTCCAAATACGGAGTGCCTCTTAGAGTCACTAGGGTATATAATTATTCAAATGTTTTTTCTTAGTCAACTCTTGATGGAATGATATTATTATTAAATATTCAACGGCATATAAATATATACTATTGATAGAGATCGCCGCGTGATTTTTTCGCATTGTTATGTCAATCACGAACTGGTAATATAAATTCTACACGAGGGTATCAATTTTCACCAGTAGTATTTAAAGCATGCAATGAGCCACATTTGATGAATTTTGTTTGAAGTATTTGTGCGGAAAACTGATTCAACAGTACAATAATACCAACTTAATATTATAAAAACAATATGAACAAATTAAAAAAAACATAAAAAAAATGGTATTATAATTGTATTAAACAATTAAGATAAATTATATTCTTTAGTTTCTAATCGTCTCAGAGAATAATTATAATGTTCATACAAAATTCAGGTACGAAAAGAAAGTAGGGCAGAAAAAGCAGGCATCAGACCAGGAGATAAGTTGAAGCGGATAAACGACATTCAAACAGAAACCTTGACTCTTCAGGAAGCTCATGATATCATCCTGGAATCAGGAGTATATATCAGACTTGCTGTCAGCGCGTAAGTAAAAATAACTTCAATCAACACTATTTTAATCGATTGGTACAGTTGACACCATTAATTTCGTGAATGGAAACTGTATCAATAAAAAATGAAGTAATGCTTTCAAAACTTAATGTTCATAAACCATATGAGAAGATTATCTTATATCATACTAATTACTATCATATAGACTACAAACGTAAATTATTTGTAATTTCAAGTTAATAAAAAATATGTTTATCATTCATCGTTGACAAGATGTGATAATTTATCCCGTTGTTGTGATTTTTTTATTTTCAGACCTGAAGATACTGAAGACAGTTTCAGCTGCTGGCAAGATGAAATTGTAAGTGATCTAAATAATAGCAATTCATATAAAATACTATTTGATAATTTCATTATTTTTTTTAAATTTAAATAATCTGTCGATTAAGTTGTTAAGCAGCATTTTTTTCTATGATATAAAAAGTAAAGCATTAAATTAAAGATAACTATACAAAATAAAAAAAAATGTGTGGTTAATTTTCCCTAAACACTACGAGTGTATGCAATTTTCAAACATTCAACAATTTTCAATCAACAATCAAATATTCATATTTAAGTTACTATTTAATCATTTACATAATAATAATAATATTAAAGGTTCCATAATTTAATTTATATTCTAATTAAATCGATTATATGTTTTTATTCATTATGGTTTTAAAATACCTTAATTAAATCAATTTCAGGACCAATTTGATTACGAAGAAGAGGAAAGGCTTCGACAAGAAGAATTACAGAGAAAGCGACGCGTCGTTTGCAAAACTGTAAGGCTTTATATAATTTTTAAAGTGATGTTTAGGTAATTCAAACCTTTATCGGTAACAAATTGAGAAAGGTGTTTAGGGTTTTATATACTTTAATTATTCCTTCTAGAGTCAACAGTTTTTACGCGAAAACGTACGAAAGCTTTATCATTTTTTTCGTTAGAGAACAAATAGAATTCTCCGTCAAAAATAATCATATAACACTGATTTTTTGACACATTCGTTGAGGCACACTGATATTCATAGTATTGAAATAAAAATGGACAAAATAAGTTTAATGCTGAAAGCCATTTGATTGCCAAAAATGATTTCAGAATTCCCATTGGAGCTTAATGTGGCCATGGACAACAAGGAAAACTTATATTTATAAAGAATCAAACTGCTTTTTGGTACCGAGTGCGTACGAATCAAAACATAAGTAAGTATAAATTTATATTAAATATTATACTTATATGTAAAGACTTGATCTAATATGGTATGACAATTCATTAGCAGAGTTAACAAATATTAAAAACTTAATTACTTTTTTCATCAAAATTCATAACAATAGGTGTCTTGATATAGTAACATATGGCAATTTCATGTTATTCGTATTTCAATACATTTTATTTTTATCAAGAATAGTTATATTATTTTCAACAGACAAAACTAATTTATATAATAGATCAAACAAAAGCAATTTAAATATTTATTGTAAACGAAATATTTGTAACCTTGGCCGTCACGTTGCATGTGGGGCGTATGGATGACCATAGTGTAAAGATTTTGTTCACTGCTTGGTAACTTATAACTTCGCCGCTTGAGAATTCATATATTTCACCAACATAGACATTAAACTCATATTCTCGTGTTTTGTGTAGCTATGAGATATGAACCATCAATTTACAAGCATGCTCGCTCACTAGCTTGCCTACTAGCTTGCCTACTATTAAATAATGTCTGGGTAAAACTTTATTATGTACCAGCAGCTGAAAGCGTGAGCGCATAGAAAATGGAGGTGCCGGGTTCGAATTCCGCAGAATTTAATAAAATCTAAAGATGCAGAACTCGATTGAACAGCTGAGTAACTCTTAAGGGAAAAAATCTGTAAAAATTCATCTTTGCAATGCGGAGATCCAAATACTATAATTATAGAGTGGTCATTTTTACATAGTTGACATCCATGTTTGAATTTCGACAGTACTTTAATCTTTAAAAAATATATTTACGTAACTGATCATGATGACATTTGTTAATTTATTTATAATATATCGTCGATTTTTTGTGCATGTTATTAGATAAAAACAAATTACTAAACTGTTTTTATTTTTAGCGATTCAGACGTAGATTCAGATACCATAGAACGAGAGTGCCAATGGTGGGAAGATGAATTTGAGGCTACCATTGACTAATTTTAATTTATTCATTGCTACAAAATTCATTTTCATCAATTGGACGTATAGCGTCTGGGTAAAATTTTATTAACATCGTACAAATACCCACTATTTTCTTAGAATTAGCACTAATTTGTTGATATTTACTAATATTTATACTGTAACACAACTTTTGTATTATACATAATTAAGTATGATATATAATTTGTGTTTCATATGCTCGTACACAGTAATAGTTATATTAATAGAATTGAGGGGGGTGTATATTTCCAAAGTGAAATTATTCCCCTATCTCAAAATATAAAAGAGAACATTTTGAACGTGTATTTTTTGTAAAAAATAAATAATTAACTTGTTTTTCAATGTTTATTTGTGTTTTCGATAGTTTTGAAATTATTTTTTTCTGCTGGTGTGCATGCTAAACGGCTCTTCTACACAAAAATGCTTTTTCAAAATCTTCTCTTTTACATTTTGACATAGTGGAATAAGTTCACTTAGGAAGTACAGCCCTCAATTATACTAATATAACATATAATTCAAGAGAATACATATAATGGAAAGAGACACTGAACGAAAATTATTGTTATATAACTGTATGGTATTGTTTAAATAAAAATGTATCCCCGGCTATGGTCTCCCAGGAGAAGTTAGCGTATACATTTTGGAGCCAGAATCGCGTGTTCGATTTCCGCAGCTGATGATTTTTTACCGTTCAAAGATGCAGAGATGGATGGTCAAAGGGTTAAGCTATTGGCTGACAATTAATCCTCGTGAAAACAAATTTGTCAATGACTAAAATTCTTGACAATGCGGAGATTCTTATAATCTATTTATGGAGAGGTGATGTTCATACATGATAACACGCAATTCTCACATAAATAATTTGTTGAGGTTTCGTTCCACATATCAAAAATACATATGCCTCGTTGCAGAGTGATGTGTTGACTTACTTCTTTTAAATGCTTTATAATTTATGAGACATTATTACAAAAAGTGCTGAAATCTAAGTTTCGTCATTAGTATAAAAATGAAATTTTACCTATATATTATATACATAGTATACTTATTGTCTTATTATTTTCAGGGACAAATTTGCTCCAAAAACGGAATCAAAACATATTGAGCTTCATCCAGTTGAAGAAAAAACTGTATAAAATCAAAATGTAATTAAGAGAATAAAATGAAATGATATGGCATCCAACTTTTTACAAATGTTTTAAGTTATTGAGCACTTATATAAACTTATATAATATATTTGAGTCTTTAAAATTTAACATATATGTAAAAGAGTCACCATTAGGTATGTCCAGAACGGGTAAAAATGTTTTTTTGTGTATATTTATAAAAATAAACTTCCTACGACCCCGGATAATTAGAAAAATAATAGAATTTATTGTTTTTACCACGTT